>JAHPZR010011758.1:40000-55000 GCA_019787425.1 Platygyra sinensis
TATGATTTCAAGGCGACGATCTCGCGACGCGACATTGAAAGCCACCATGAGAGTCCGTGCAGGTCTGTCATCATTACCTTTTCATCGCGTTAATACGTCCAGCGGTAACGGAGGTGATGTAATTACGCTAGTAATACTCATGGTTGTCATAGTTGAAGCCAATAACCTCATTGCACAAATTATAGGACTAGTTCCAGTATTCAAATATGAGCAAAATTATATCGTTTTATCACAACTTACAGCCAAATTTGTGCTTTAAATTCGTGTGATAAACGTCATTCCGAAAAATTAACCGTCAACCGTCAAATGACCTAAAATTTAACCGTCAACCGTCAAAACCACTTATTTTTAACCGTCAACCGTCAAAGGGACCCCCCCCCCCCCCCCTATTGAGACCCTCTTTTAATGCAAATTTTCTCTTTCTTTCATATCTTGGCTAGTCTTCTTTTCTCGGAAATTGTATTTTTTATGTTTAATTGGTAATAAGACTTCCTGTCGTCCAATAGACCATTTCCGAGTTCCATTATGCCTCTGTTTCAAAGCGAGTCTAAGTGCGAAACCATTCTTATGAAAATGACTTTGATTTGCATGAAAATGAAACTGCATGCAGAACTCATTTTCATACGAAAGGTTTCGCACTTAGACTCGTTTTGAAACAGAGGCACAAGAGAACTCGGAAATGGTCTATTCGGTCTGTAATCATACTATTATATCTCTAAGTTAGTACGCGCGCTGTGATTGGTCAATTTAGCGGTCCGTACTCTCCTGCACGGACTGCTAAACTTAAAGTTTTTTCTGTTGCCAAACTGTTGCGTTATTTATCGCCAAATTTTCTCAACTCATATAGCAAATAAGAGTTGAAAACTTTCTTTTACTCTTAATTGTGTACTAAAGCGTGCTAAAGACTTAAAAACGATTTCAAATTGATTCGTTTTGCTTTCGACCTGCTTCAGAAAGTTGAATCCGTCCTTCGTGAATGGAAATCGTTCCGAAACCCTTCAAACACACAATAGAGATATAATAAATATCTTGCTAGCCTCGTTTTCTCGGTCCGTACTGTACGTTACGGATCCTTGTTTTTTCCCCTGCGATTTATGGCCCGCGCGCTTCGCGCTTGGGCCATAAATCGAAGGAAAAAAAACAAGGATCCGTAACTTACAGTACGGACCTCAAATAGTAAGAGGTATTTTAACTCCAAAACTGTTGAATCAACTAATGAGCGCGTACAAAGCTTCAAGATTTTTATGTCAATTTAGACCGCACCCAGTTTCGATAAAGGGAAAGTTTAATACTATTTTATATCCAAAGAAATAATTGGAATCGAAATCATTATTTCAAGGAAATTTTTTCCTAGAAGCCGTCATTTCTGCGGCATGCAGAAACCGAGTTTATATCGAAATAGTATTATAGCACAAAAAACATAATGTAAAAGCTAATCGGAAAATGAATAACACATCAATTAACAGGATGTCTTGATGTAACTGTTTCAAGACAGAACAACGCTTCCGTCATTTTGAGAGAGCAACTCTCCACCTGTAGCTGCAAAAAAACCAGATCCCTAGTAAAGCTTCTCGCAAACGTTCATCAGTACCATGCTTGTTGCAAAACTATTTAATGAGCTTCAATTTAGCTTCAGAAGCTTCATCTTTCAATTCACCCCTTTATAACGTCAAATATAGTTTCAATCGAGCCCAATCGAGTCATATCTAAAATTTGATAAAGTTGAAAAGAGAGAGACGATTGTTTATAATAATGCACTCTTCCAAACACTCATTGGAAGCCTTTGAAGTGTCCAGTAGCGTCGCAAGCAGGTATAAGAATAAGCCAGCCAACACATGCAGTTAGATGCATTTTTGGGCAAAAGGTTCCTACGGTTAGAACAATTTCCAAACAAAAGGCGCTGCTTAAAATGACCTCATTGCGTTTGCGTATATGTTGCTCATTGTTGTGCTTATGCGATAGTGAAACCAGCCTTTCAAGTGTGAAGTGTGTTTGAGTATGCGATAATGTCTTCATCTCATTATGGACTTGTTTTTGACAAGCAACAGTGGTATATGTTTTATTACTGATAATAATTCTCTCTTAAGACACATTAACAGAGGATACATCAGACAAGACGACAAATGAGGAGGAAAGAACACCTGAGACTACAAGGGGTCCACGTTTTTCAGGCGCTCAAAGAAACTGGAATTTAAAGGTGGTAAGAGAATTTTGCATCTTAATCGAAGAATTTATAAAATTATTGATGGTTTTATGGTTCTCCGGTGCGCCTGTTTGCGATCACGTGGGTATTCAATTACAACTTTTTGTAAAAATTACCTGTAGTTGGATACCGACGCCATTTGCACGTCAATTACGTGTACCGTAGAATTCCGATAGTAACGGCCGCCACGTAAAAGACGGCTTCCCGAAAGCAACGTTAATTTTTCACTTTCTTAGTGAATCCTCAAAGTAAGGGCCCCACCCCGAAAGTAGCGGCCCTGTGAAGATAACCACTGCAATACAATAAAAAGCCGTATTTTATTCATAGAAGTTTTTACACAGTACTATAGATAGATGTACAATGCGATTTCAAAGGCTAGCGTAAAAAGTAACTGGAACGAAAACATTTCTCTTCTTTAATTTTCATTAAGGTACCGTCAGGTGTTTGCTTTTGCCACCAATCTTGACAGTTCATTAGATAACAAGAATGCGTAAAAATCTTTGGACTGTGGTCTGGTAGGCACGCCGTGTAAAACTGAATAAATATGAAATTGTCTCAGCTTTAATACGATGAGAGGTTTAAACTTAACGCCATTGGAATATGCATTTCATCGTACAGTCTTAAATTGTTGTTACTTTTAACCATATCTGTTCCACGTCGCTAGAGAGGCCAATTGTAAAGTTCCCCTCGACTTCGCTAACGCGTCGCCTTGAAGCTGGGAAGGCGATTCCGGAACAACCTGACTGCAGGACTGAACACTGTGAAGAGGTTTCGAACGTTGCTGAACATTACTGATCTTTAAATGATTCTACTGTTTTTGTCTGACGGCAGAGTTAAGTGTAATTAGTACATTGTCTGGGGCCGTTACTATCGGAATTCTGCTGTACTTAATTAAGACTTCTTTCCTCATATTCCCTACAGTTTTTGAAAAGGCTTTTAACACGTCTTAATGTAGATATTTGTCATTGATGCGATTAGTTCAATTGGACCTCGTGAAGTACACCTTGATGGAGTGTTATTTGTCTAAAATCATACACGCGATTTTAAAATCGAACGAGAGCGCAGCCACCCTCGGAGATTCCCAGGGGCAGCTTGTCAGGACGATACGATGCTTTTGGGCGAAATTTTACTTTTAATAAGAGCAGACAACCGAACCACTTCCTGAAGTGCTCGAATTCCGTCCCGGCGATTGGCCAGAAAAAATATTTTTCAATTGAGGTTTAAGTGATTGTGTAACGAGTTTAAGACTAGATGCCTTGCTGCGTGTACCCAGGCATTCGTTTTACTGATAAGCACTAGCTATATTGCAATTGAGCTAAATGTTCTGCATTTGAAGTCGTACGAAATAGGCCTGTACAGCGCCTCAAATGATCCCCGACCGCAGATGATCCCAAATTGGACCGCAAATGATCCGAACTGCAAATGATTCCCGATGCGGACCGCAAATGATCCCGTCGGAAAACCAGGAATGGCATGGAATTCGTTCCTCGGGTTGTGGAGTCAGTCTTTAACATAAACAGAAGCAAGTCATAACTGACCATATTCTATATGGATATACTGAATTCCTATGATAAAGAGTTCTTCGGATAATTACCGACAAAGCTCTAACGGAATGCCTTGTAATCGCCTTTTGTTTGTATAATACCACCGTTTTCCTTGATACGCGACTTTCCAAAACAAAACACCCGCGGAAACGTTTCCAAAATTTCCGTCAATCATACATGTTATCGACAGGTCGGATCAAAATCCACCAATCATAGCCCACTACCATGACGTAAAGAAGGTCTGAAGGTGACACTAGTGGCTGTGATTGGTGGATTTTGATCCGATCTGTCGATAACACGCAAGACTGACGAAATTTTGGCAACGTTTCGTTGGGTGTTTTGTTTTCCAAAGTCGCGTATCAACGAAAACGGTGGTAAGAAACCTTCATCTTTTTTTTTTTATAGGGTTACTCCTTCAGTTTTTATACAAGCATTAACATTTCATGAACATTTAACCGAGGCAAAAATTCAGCCACTCGACATCCTGCATCTCAATTAACTCAACTAAGTTGTGTCTTATTTCCTGACCTGCACGTTTAGTCAAATCTTGGATGCTGCAGACTTTTCATGTGCAGTTTCCGGTTTTGGTCAATCACGCGAATTAAAATACTTTTGTCATCGATGTTGAAAATCAGTAGCACGAAATTCTAACGGACTATAGTTCGTGGTTGTAGTGGTGTAACCTATCCGGCCGTTCTCATGAAGCAAGGCTTCTTTACTCTTATAGCCGTTTCCGTGGGATGCCGCGTTAGTCTGTATGTGACCCTATTTGCAAAAACCCGGCATAAGAGATAAGTCAAAAATGCATTGAACGTTTTTCAACCCCCGTTGGAAACGCTTTCCAACGCGCTGTTATTATTTTGGAATGCGTTGGCATTATGTTTCCTAATGCGTTGGCAACGTTCGACAACGCGTTGAACTCATTGCAAACTTCAGATCGTTTTCATTGTCACGCAATAAAAAATAAATCGAAAACCATCCAGTGCAAAACGTTAAGAAAGTCCTTATGTTATAGAAGATAAATAAGATAAACCCATTGACGCCTGCATGAAATTGCCTGCGAGCCACCCCTAATTCCCTGGCGTTTTTTTGGAATATTTCAGAGCGAGCGAAAGCAATCTGCCGAATCTGGAAACAAGAAATCAATTAATTTCTTCGCCGCGTGACGAAATATCACGGCGCTGCGAAAGAAAGATGAAAGTTGTAAATTTAAAAAGACGACAAAAACAAGCCAATTATTTTGAGATCAGTCGTATTTCAACTATGTTAAGTTAGTGGCCATCTAGTTCTTTTCTTGGCAGTTCTGTAGTAGCTGAATAACACTCCAAAAAACATTTGAACGAAGCGAATAAACTTAACTAATAAACAAACCGCGCTGGTGGTCGCCGTAAATTAAATATGCAGAAATCCAGCGTGCGAGATACTGTTCACTTTTAAACCTAAAATTCCCAAATACAGAGAACGAAATGAAAGAAATGCGAAAGGATGCTCAATAACAATAAATTTTCATTCACGCTGAGGCGAAGAAACCTGTTTAAAAGCAACAAAATGATCAAAATTTCGTAGACGTGCTTTCCTGCATGACCGCATGTTGATTCAAAATCAAATTATTCTTCACGCTAAAGCAAAAGCTTGAGTTTTCCCGACCGCTTTTGCAGTCATTTTAACGCCCGTGGCTTTAGCAATCGTTCCAAAACTTGAATTCGACTTCGAAGTAATAATGTATTTTGCCATTTTTTGTTTCTAAAGTCCGAAAAGCTGCTTTAAATTTGCGATCTGTTGTCAAAACTTAAGCTTACTTGAAAGCGCTCCGATCTTCATGTTTTCGCGGCGGTTGTAGGAAGAACTTCTTCACCGGAAAGGTTTGAGGACTTTGCGAGGAACGTTTTGGAACGTTTTTCAATGAGGCAAATCGATCAAAAATCGATCAAAATCGATAAAGATTTTACGCAGTCCTATTGGCTAGCTTTGCAATTTGTCCCTACAAAGAAAAACAAACCCAGCTGGATTTTTACCGTGCTATGCCACAGGCATCCCACGCAACTAGCTAGCTTACGGCTGCTATTTTACTTCTAGTTTGTAAAATATGCGGTTTTTTCGCATTTTTCCCACGGGTAATGAGGTAAGTGTTGACTCGCTCTACATACTATGTAAGTTGACCAATCAGTGCTCTTGTCCAGAATTTCTTGCTGCAAGTTGCAGATGCGAACAAAAAGTCAAACTGGCTTGTAGAGTTGGGAAGCAGAATTCAGTCTAGCTCATTCGCTCGAACTAAAAGGTCATTAACATATCGCGAAAGCTGTTACTGTTGGTGTTAACACTTGCTTTGGTATTTGTTTCTCGCGCCTTTGAGGTCTTATAATGATGAGGATTTGATTGAATCAGATTATTTAACATGGAAATGGCAATAAAATTAATCCACTCAAGATTTTTTTGTCTTAGTTTTGGTAGCATTAAGCTATTATTGTTGTAGATCGAGCTTGTTGAGAAATAGTGTTGCTGTCTACGAGCTTTGAATTTTTTCTGTAATTTTTCAAAAAAATTGCCAAGAGAAAATAAGATGAATTTGTCATGAAAATTATAATTTAATTATAGTTTATGTCAACAGAATATCTTTTCTCTATGTTTATCTAATTCATCGTTTAGTTGATGAAATTAAATGAATATAGAAATAAAATAAAAAAGAGGAAAAATCCACGCAACTAAACTCCATTCCATTCCTCGTTTTCGGCGGGGATCATTTGCGGTTCGGGATCTCATTTGCGGTCCAATTTGGGGATCATTTCCGGTCTGGAAATCATTTGCGACGCTGTACAGGCCTTATCACAGTTTTCGACGCCATCTTGACGGGTAGGCAAAGTGGTCAGAAATTACAGTGTTTGTATGGGAATTCGATAGCAAATAACTTCTTCCAAATTGAATTTTTCACAATTTGTGAATCAAAACTTTAAAATACTAGGTAGAAGATTGTATTCACCAAGTTTGAAGGATGTAGCTTTGCTAGAACTTGCTGAGCTAACTTTTTAAATTTTCCATACATTTGTCTGTAATTTTTTTTTCCTGCGAACCGCCTCTAGACGTTTGTCTACCCGGCCAAATTTACAGACTAATATATGGAAAAATTTCAAAAAAAATTAACTGGACCGCTTTTCCTACCCGTCAAGATGGTGTCGAAAACCGTGATAAGGCCTATTCAATAGAATCGTTGTGCTCAAGTTATTCTGCCTTTGATTGCATTTCTTGGAATCGATTCATAGCTTATTACTCGTTTGTGGACCTTTAGCTCGTAAGATGAGTCAGTCTATAAACTTTTCAGCCTATAAACTTTTCAGCCTATCTTCCTTAGCCTTTGTCGTTGTTGTTGTTTGTTTGGTGGTTACGCCGGTTAGTATGGAGGTATATCTATGACAAAATCAAGAGAAAATAACCAGGAATTGATATCAAATCTAATAAAGTTGAATAGCAACAAGCCAATTCTGTGTTCCAAATCGGGAGTGCATCCAACCGAAGCTGAAGGACAAAAAACCGTTTCAGGTATTATACAGCTGGTCAAAATGCAGAAAGGCATAGTGGTAAAAGGCGTAACGCAAATAGGCATAACTCGAAAAGGCATAAACGCAAAAAGGCATAACGCAAATGTGCATAACGCGAAAAGACATAACGCAAATAGGCATAACGCGAAAAGGCATAACGCGAATAGGCAGCTCTTAAAAGGACGTCGATTGATTATTCAAGTCAAAAGGAAACGTAATCACTTTCGCAACCATTTTCTTCCTGGCGCTATAGTTCAGTAAGAATTCTCCTCGAATATTACGTCAAGACATTCTGAGTGGAAGAAGAAGGTATCGCCCTCTCGAACGCCATCTTCTCAGAGCACTGACCAAGTGTCGCAACATGAAAATGTTGCAAACGACAAAGTTTTTACTTGAAGATAAGAGGTAGTGGCGTTGCTGTTAATTATATACCTTGTTTAAGTCAAGTAAATAGGGTTTCAACAAAACACTGACCGCCGGTCAACTGATCCCCTACTGACCCCCTGTAAAATCAAGATACGAATAGAAGGCTCTTCGACTTTCACGCATGCCCAGTTCCTTCCTACGGTCGCTGATTATTTCGCGTGATGCCTATTTGCGTTATGCCAATTCGTGTGATGCCTTTTCGCATTATGCCTTTTTGCGTTATGCCTTTTCGAGTTATGCATATGTGCGTTATGCTTTCTTGCGTTATGCCTTTTCGCGTTATGCCCATTTGCGCTATGCCTTTTACCACTATGCCTTTCTGCATTTTGACCAGCTGTATTTACTTATTTATTCATTCATTCATTATTTATTATTATTATTATTATTATTATTAATTTATTTTAGTATTTTTATTGAAATTATCTGTTGTAAACAGCATCTGTATTGTAATTATTTATTATAAATATTAGTTCTCTTGAATTGTAAAGCGCCTTTGATCATTCCATAAATGTTAAAGGGCGCTATATAAGTAAATAAATTATTATTATTATTATTATTATTATTATAATCGTATCTATAACAAAATTCTCGATCGTGATTGGTTCACCGCGCGCCTATTTGTCACGTAATCGGCGCGCGATCACGTGGGTGTCCAATTACTGCTGTCCGATTTGAACTTTTTGTAATCGGACACGTGTAATTGGATACCCACGTGATTTTCACGTCAATTACGCGCGCTTTAATGGCTTCCTTAACAATGTTTTCTACAGTTTTCAAAACTTAGGAAACGCGCTACAGACGTTTCCGCTCAAGAGAAGTTCTCAAAAGACATTTTTACTTCCGAAATTTGTTATAGATACGATTAATTAGTAATTGGACCTCGTGTCGTACAATTCAGGGAGTCATCGTGCTCGTAATTTCAAATCGGCCTCGCGCTTCGCGCTCGTCCGATTTTGAAATTACTCGCTCGATTACTCCCTGAATTGTACTCCACTCGGTCCACTTACTGTTACTTATTATCATTATTGTTATTATTATTATTATTATTATTATTATTATTATTATTATTATTATTATTATTATTACTAATACCTGAAACGGTACTCCAGGCATCAGGTTAAACTCTTTCCGTAACCAGTCGGTACATACTAGCATTGCCCGAAAACGTCTTTTCTCGCCGAAATTTTCTAAATAATGTCTTTGTTCGATCTGCTTTCAAGACTGCCAAGGAAACAAAGACAAGATTCTTTAAGCGCGCTTCTTGGAGGTCTTCCTTGAATTTACGTCCAACACAATATTGGTAAGGTATTAATTTTTTGCTTCGATGCGAAAGCAAGATGTGTGATTCAATTTCAGTCGAGTTTTCCCCTCTAATCGTTGCTATATTTGAGAGAATAGCTTTGGAGTACACTTTACGAATTTCCTCGCTATCTGCTACTCAATTTACGGTAGAAAAGTCCAATTCAGTCGACTGAATCGCAATGATCGACAAAAACTGTTTTTGTAGTACAACTTGAAACTTTGCACGAAACTTCACACCGGTAAAACAATTTTGGAGACCTTAACTGGGGAACTAAATGCACTAACATAAAGTTGTTCGAAATAAATCTTTTTGTTAATACATCTTTCTTCGTATAGTATCTGATTTGCTCGCTCGTTCGCTCGTTAGATTTTTGCAAATGGTTGTAAACGGCGTGTAAGCCGATTCAATGGCAAATTTGCGTAAACAAACCTACTTGTAAGCCAGTTTACGGCAAGAAAAAAAAGATAAAAACGTTATTGGCCGGTTTAGGGTCGGTCCGTATAGGGAAAAACTGTGACCTCGGTCACAGTTTTTCCCTATACGGACCGATCCTAAGCCGGCCAATAACATATATGTATTATATCTTTCAGTTAGTGTGCACGCTGTGATTGGTCAATTTAGCGAGCCGTACTCTAATGTGCTTGCTTAAGACTTTAATTCCCTGAGGAACATAGGGCCTCAACAACACTCCTCCAACGCACTCGGTTCTGTGAGGTGCTCTTCAGCTGTGCCCATGTCGTTCTGATGGCCTTCACCTCTGCGTCCGTTCTCCTACGCCAAGTCAGTCGTCTTCGTACTTTTCACTTTCCTTGTGGATTCCAGTCCAGGGCTTGCTTGGTGACGTTTGAGGGGAACTTGATCCTGAGTGTGTGGCCGATCCACCCCATTTCCTTTTTCTGATCTCCACTTCAATGGGGCTTTGACCAGTCTTGTCCCAGAGGTCATTGTTGGAAATAATGTCTGGCCATCTGATTTTGATGATGTTTCTGAGGCATCTGTTGATAAAGGTCGGCAGTTTTGTGGGTGTTTGACTTGGTAGTTCTCCATATTTCGGAGCCATACAGCAGGACAGACTTGACGTTAGTGTTGAAGATTCTGATCTTGTTTTGGAGGGAGAGGACTGAAGAGTTCCAAATGGGGCGGAGGGTGTTGGATCTCTTGATGTCTTCGTCTCTTCCTCCATCTTTGTTGACGGGTGACATTGCCCAGGTAGACAAACTTCTCAACCTCGTTCAGGTCTTCGTCGTGGAGTGTGATGGGGTCTTGTTTCCTGTTGTTTATTCGCATCACCTCCGTCTTCTTGGTGTTGATATTGAGGCCCGTCTTCTCAGCTTCTTCAGCGAAGCGGGACAGCTTCTCATGTGCGTCCTGGGGTCTGTGTGAGAGGAGGCTAATGTCGTCAACAAAGTCCAGGTCCTCCAGCTGTTTGATGAAAGTCCACTGGATGCCGATCTTCTTGTTGATGTTGCTTGCTTCATAGTCCAGTTGACTACTAGAAGGAAGATGGTCGGCGACAGTAAGCAGCCTTGACGAACACCGGTCTGTACCTGGATTGTGGTTGTCAACTTCCCGTCGTGTACGACTTGGCAGCTGGAGATGACGTACAGTTGCTGTATGATGGAAATGAACTACGTGGGGGGGGGGGGGGGGTAGTGTTGCACGAGCCTCCAGATGACGTCTCGATCCACACTGTCGAATGCCTTTTGGAAGTCGACGAATACTGAGTACAGAGGGGGCTGCCATTCCAGCGACTGCTCGATGATGATTCGCAGCGTGGCGATGTGGTCTGTGTAGGATCTGTCTTGACGAAGACCTGCCTGTTCCTCTCGTAGAGTTACGTCTAGGGCCCTCTTGAGTCTCTCCAGGATGATTCTCGTCAGGATCTTGCTTGGGATGGAGAGCAGCATACTCTAATGTACGGCCCGCTAAAATTAAGAGCTGCTTTTGTTGCCAAATGTTTCGTGATTTATCGCCAAGTGTTCTTAAAGTAAGTAAAATTTAAAAGCTTCTTTTTACCTTGCGTTGTGTATTAAAACGTGCTAACAACTCCGCAACGATTTCAAAATGACTCGTTTTGCTTTCGAATCACGTCAGATTCCGCGTGAATAGAAATCGTGACACACAGTAGAGATACGTTTCGCGCCTGGAACATAAATCGAAGAGGAAAAAAACGAGGACCCGTAACTAACAGTACGGAACAGTATTCACCTCGTATCCAACAAGGTGGAATTGAACTACTGTAATATCAAATTCTTCTATCGACTGGAAGCGATAGTCTGAAAAGGCAGGAAAATTTGCTCCGCGTTGTTCTCTTTTCGAGTTAAATTAAGCATGTCGGGAAAGCGAGTGAGACCCACAGAGTTTTCGTCCGAATTGTTATTCTTCCTAGTCACCTCCAAATTAGGAAAAAAGTAGTAGTAATCTCCCATGAGGATACCAATATCCAACAGAGTGGTTAACGCAAAAATAAATGTCGCAACATGAAAATGTTGCAAACGACAAAAGTTTTACTTGAAGATAAGAGGTAGTGGCGTTGCTGTTAATTATATACCTTGGTTACGTCAAGTAAATAGGGTGTCAACAAAACACTGACCCCCTGTAAAATCAATGGGGAAATGAAAATTAAGGACGTTCGCGCCCAAAAACTTCCCACGCACAGACTTTTTTAAAACTTTGACTTCAGGTAGAAAGTGATAAGATTAGATTAAAAACGTAAAAAAAATCGGGGGTCACCGAACTCGTTTTCAAGAAAAGGCGCAGCTCAGACCATAGCATTTCTAGGATTTCCAGTCATTCGAGGCAATTCTGGCCGGATTCATTACTATCGGCATATATTTAAGTTAAAGAATCATATATAAGTTATGTGTGTTTAAAACAGCATATATAGGCCTATTTGATAGATCTTTGCTACATATGCCATTAAATCAGCTAGAATTAGCCTTAAAAAAATACAACTTCTAAGTTACGCACACCTGTATCCACGAACCAATTCGACCCTATTCGAACAGTATGTGAGAAATAATTCAAACTTCCCACGTACAGATTTTTTTGGTTTTTTAGTATAATGGAAAGAATCAGAAAAAGAAGTGATCTGCCGAAAAAAAAAATGGGGGTCACCGAGCATCCGACAAAAATATTCGCACACAAAGTTAACGCAAAGGTCATCAGCCCTATATTTTGTTGAGTTTTCGACTCCGTGCGCGCGCTTGAAAATGACGTGGCACGCGCGTGACCAATGAATAGCGTGCGCACTAGAGATGCGCAGTAGCAATGGGCGCGAACGTCATAAAAAAAGCCCTTGGAAGTTTCGGGTAAGCTAAATTTATTGATGAAGTTGAGACGGGTCCCATTGATAGTTCTGGATTTTTTTAATTTTCATTTTCCCGGCATTGATTTTATAGGGGGTCAGTTGACCAGGGGTCAGTGCTTTGTCAAAACCTAGGAATGCAAGAATTTACTTGTTTACGCGTCTGTCATCATCAAGAAAAGCAAGAGTACAGATTGCATTTCTCAAAATTGATCGAGTTCACTGAATTCAGTTACTATGCGCGCTGTGATTGATCAATTTAGCGAGCCGTATTCTTCTGTACGGCCCCCAAAAATCTAAAGCTGCTTTTGCTGCCAAAATATGTTTCGTGATTTATCGCTGAGGCTATTTCCCTTTCGTAAACGGTCGATGCCATTTTTAACGGTCGATGCCATTTTCGTAAACGGTCGATGCCATTTTTAAACGGTCGATGCCATCATAGGTAACCAAGCCTTTCAGAATGAACGATGCCATATCTCCTTTAGTTTAGGCCTGGACAAGGTAGAAACTGGTACAATTTGTTGATGGAGTAAATGCACTCACCAAATGCTTAATTGTTCATATTTACACTGGTTTGTTTGCGGTTAGCTGTTATTTGATGTTTGGGGCAACTCTAATATTAATGTTTAAGAATGTCACGTTCTATAATTAAATTTCGGGTAGATTTGGCGGATCGACCTGGTAGTGTAGTGGTATAAGAGGGATGTTAGGAAACAGAGGTTCCGGGTTCGATACTAGGTGGTTACTTGTAAATTTTCCTTTTTCTTTAATTTAGTAGAGAAAAATTCGTTTACGGTTAGAAAAATTGTGTGTGAAAGTGTCGTGAAAATGGCATCGAACGTTTACGAAAGGGAAATGCGCATCGCCGAATGTTCTTTGGTTTTATAGTATAAAGTACAAGTTTTAAACTTTCGTTTACTGTAAATTGTGCATTAAAACGTGCTAACGATTTAACAACGATTTCAAATTGATCAGAAAGCTAGAAATACATTATCCGAGGTTTAAAACTATAAAACGTATTAGCTTTACGTCCCACGAACTGCGACAAGTTGAAAGCGAATCCGGAGAAGAGTATCCTGCCCAACCCCCCCCCACACCTCCTGTAACTATGCGGGAAAAAGTAAGACCCGGTAGGCCAGAAAAACTTCAATCAACTCCTTAACAGTTCGGGGTTCCTCTTTGTATGAAAGTACATTAGACTACAATTTGACCCCGTTAGGGAACGAGAAGGAAGCTTGAGTTATGTAGCCAAAACCTTCCGAGACGTATTCATTTCAGGGGATGTTACACGAGGTAATTTTCTCTCAACTTGATCATAGTCTCTCGCTGGTGTAAGAGCGAAATTCCTAATCACAGTTAAGTGTTGCTCATGACTACTCGCTATCCCATGCTCTCTTTCTACCCACCCCTAAATCAAAGACAAATTTATTAGCTTGGATTCAGTTAGAAATCGATAACACTATGACTGTTTTTAGCTCCAGACAGGGAATCACTTGATAGCTTCCAGCATGCTTCACGATCATCGTATGCAGCTGGTCACGTTAAGAAGGATGGAACCCCAGACATGAGGTATGCTGTAAACATGTCATCCTCAGGTTACTCTTCTAGCAGGTCAAACTACTGCCCTAGGTCGTCTTCCAGAGGAAGCGTCCTAGGACCAGGTTCCTGTGGTCCATTGAAAAGTGATGGTACTCCAGACATGAGGTACGCTGCAAACAAGTTCGCTTACTCATCTAGTTGTACAAACTACAACTCTAAGCCATTTTCCAGTTCCCGTGGTCCACTGAAGAGTGATGGTACTCCAGTTATGAGTTATGCTGCAAACAGGTCCGCCTATTCATCTAGTGGTACAAGCTACAGCTCTAGGTTATCTTCCAGTTCCCGTGGTCCACTGAAGAAAGATGGTACTCCAGACATGAGGTTTAAAGCCAATTGGCAATAGTTAAAACCTGAACTGTACAACTTACCTTAGAGCGGGGTTGAACATGAATAGGAGTGAAATTTGAGACTCACAAACATTAAAGCGCTGAGACTGCGACAGACTACACTTGCGTTTACCATGGTAAAGTGAGAAAAGCCGGTCACATTGAAAAACCTATTACCGTGGTAAACTTTCGTTTACTACGATAAAAAAAGGTCAAGTGTGACCTCAACCAATTTCGAGTCGGTGTTTTCAACAAATCTTGACAAAGATTTTTTCGTTATCTTTGATAAATAAATAACAAATCGAATTTGGCTTAGCGTGGTACTGGAGAAATTCCAATGATTTG
This sequence comes from Platygyra sinensis, assembly GCA_019787425.1. Lineage (NCBI taxonomy): Eukaryota > Metazoa > Cnidaria > Anthozoa > Scleractinia > Merulinidae > Platygyra > Platygyra sinensis. The sequence goes on from JAHPZR010011758.1 coordinate 54,587, forward strand.
AGATTAATTGGCACATTTTTAACCAATCTGAATGCAGAAATTGTTGCTTGTATATATTATTATTATTATTCAGAAAATCGCGCCACAAGCCAAATCTGGAAAGTACTTCTAAATATGGTTTCTCCCCCGATTTGGGTGGAAAAATGGCGGCATTCTGAGCATGCGCATGCAAGTTATCCTGGATTCTCGTTTCGCCCGCCCGGGTTTCAGCCCCTATAAGGGGAAGAAATGAGAGTTCAGGGACTGGGCTACATCCAGACGTGTTCGAATTCCGTCCCGCCACCTCTTTGTTTTTGTTTTTGTGCGAGAGGTTTGCTATTGTATTTGATCGGAGCATGTCGAAACGAAGGAAAGTACTGTAAAACTACTAAAGATAATCACTGGTGTCAACATGCTTTCAAGAACTAAACTTCA
>JAHPZR010011759.1:0-20000 GCA_019787425.1 Platygyra sinensis
CTGACAAAATTTTCTTTATCATCAGATATTAAAAATAAGAGACATCTGAGACATTTTGGTATTTCAGTGTAGACCCTTCGACAAAATGTTGGTTGCTAATTTGAATGGCTTAAAAAGTAAAGAGTCAACTGAGTGTGAAAGCAATACTAACAACAGAAAGGAACCTTAATAGTTTACATTAAGTCAGGTATTATTTTCCTTGTTGAAAATTGACAAATTTGCAAATGTCTGTACCCCTAGTTTGCCTTGACTCACTCGATCACATTATGTATTCTGTATTTTCCCGCATATCAAGTTTACCACGAAAATCCCACATGGACAGCCTGTCAGCATAAAATCTCTATCACAATGACAATCAGAGACTTGAAAATTGGCTGAAATGAATTCCAGGACTTTCTTCTTAAGGCAAGTGTCCCCTGAAAATTTTGGGGGTCAATCCAATAAAAAAAATTGGATATTAATTAATAGATAAAATTGAATTGGAAGTAGTCATGACTACAAAGCATTTCTACTTTGCATATTCAGGCTTGTCAAAAAAACATGTTTGTGGCACAGGAAACTAATTCAAACTATATTAAGCCACATGGAGGCATAAAAAAAGTTTAAAGATTTTGATGATACAAACTACAATGACATTTGGTTACCTTTTAGTGGTTTTAAATTTTGTGAAGGCGATTGCATTCAGATAAACCAAACGTGAGAATTTGGGTCATGTATCCAATTTGCATAATATTTTAATCAGGTCAAATAATTAATCCCAACTAATTAATCCCACATAAAAAGCAAGACCTCTGTCAGGTTTTGTAGTTTTTTCAGACAAATGCGATTCAGACTAAATAGGGCTTCACCGCGATCTTTAACAACACCGCTACAAAATGCATTATTAAATTAACACATACCCTGAATAGTGGCACTGATGTGACATGTTTACAACTCGATGTAACATCTAGGACAAACCATTGCACATAATAAAATATTTCTCAGAATAGAAAAACAAAAACTGATAACAAAGTGTTTTTGCATGCTTTGTTTGGCTGCATAACAAAGTAACTTCCATATTCGGCCACAAATTTCCAGTTTTGTTGAGCAGAAATACATTGTCAGAATGTCTGATCAGGTTGAGGTTTTACCTGTCAAAATTTCCAATTTACTGGAGGATTATCCAATGACCAGTTGAAAATCTCTTTGTTGTGTTTATCTCACCAAGAAACAAAACGAACCATTCAAATTCAATAGTCAGGGTGAATTTGTATAACACATTGCTTATCTGCTAATGAGGTGTATTCTAATGACTTATTTGGGCACACACCAGATCTCTTTCACTTTGGAATGTACTGGACTATTTAAAAATCTGAACCAGAATTAATAAGTGGGAAAATCCCATTCTTAATCAGCAGTTGAGGCATCTAGATTTCTCCCTTTCCTTTATGTTGTTCCTTTTGTCTTTTATTTTACTGTTATGCTCGCGCTATTTTTGTTTTCCGCGTATCTCGTATTTCATATTCAAATTGTAACGCAATTTTTGACGCGTAATTTATATAAAATTCAAATTTTCCTTCGTTTCCGAATTCTGTTAGAGGTCATTGCTATTGTGAGCACTAAACTACGCTTCCTTCGAAGAGGAGCACTGCGAGAAAGGGAAATTGTATATGGAGTACAGAAAGATGTCTTGCCAAGAGGAAAAACGCGAGCTATGCGCATACTGTCGAGCTAGGAGACATTTCTGATACAAATTGCCTGAGATATCCTTTTTCATCATATTTGATCAAGATTTGGTTATGTATATATGACGTCATCACTTGGCTAATTTGCATATTCTAAAACTTGAATATCTCTGGAACGAAAAGAAAATAGTAAACGGCATTTTTCTTCTCATACAGACTGCTTGTTTATGTTTTAAATGGCTTCAATAGGAAAGATGCGATTTTCGTCATAGTACAACTTTAATGGCATAATGTACTTAAGGTGGCTCGATCGGATTTTTGAGTCACGATACCGTTCAACTTTGAGCGACTAGAGCACCACCATTATCAATCCAACAGAAAATCAAATGTTAGTGGTGTGCTAGAGAAAGATGAAAGTTTCTAGTGGGGTACATTTCACCAAGATCTGAGTTACCATAGCAACGAAATGACGCCATGCCCCATTTTACATAAGACCGAATAACTTGCCACCAGACATAATTTCGGAAATACGACGTCGGGATCTCGGACTTGACATAGCTGCCTCAACGATGGCAAAATTGTAAAAAAATCTATAAGAGCGTTTTCGAGAAAATTACGAGTGAATTTTTAAGGTGTCAAAATGCAACAAAAGCTAAGCTGTTTTAAATGTTATTGCAAACTATGTCCACAAGACTTGACTAAATGGCATTCTGGTCTTAAATGAATCTTCTAACATATAATTACCTCGAGTGAAAATCTCAGAGAAATCGCTTCGTTTGATTTTCGGAAACATTGGCGTGAATATCAACTGGTGTAGGTCGTTATTTTGCATTTTATCAAAAATTGCCCCTAAAATTCTTAAATTAGGTGGGAATTAAAAACCACTCGATGAATTTTTTTTATACTTGACCCTCAATAAGATTAATCCATATTTAAAGTAATATCGGAGTTTCAAATAAATTGAAACACTTAAAGGCTGCTAATTTTCAACGTCAACTCAGGAAAATATTGCGCTTATTTTCACTCGTGTTGTTTGTTTTCTTCGTTACAATTTTCTTTGTCTCGAATCACCATGCTATTGTACATTTCTGTATATCATGAATTCATAACACGCGCAATTACTTTCCGGCGACTTTCCCGAGGCATGCTAAAATATCCCGAGCTAGCACTACAATAACATTGTAGAGCTAGCTCGGGATATTTTAGCATGCTTCGGAAATTTACTGACGTTTGGTTTTCTGTTGGATTGATAATGGTGGTGCTCTAGTCGCTCAAAGTTGAACGGTATCGTGACTCAAAAATCCGATCGAGCCACCTTAACTTTGTGTAAAAGTGCTGTGCAATATATAAATTGCCCAACGGTAAACAGTACCGTATTGCTGTGACTTACAGTTCACAACAAAATATCTCATTCCTTGGACATTTCTTAGCTGTTGCGTTAAATGTGAAGTTATGACGAAAATGTTGCTAATTAAAGCAGAATAACAGACAATAAAACTGTTCCAGTTAAAGTAGTAAAAGAGTAAGAATTATGGCGACATAAGTTGGACACGTACGTTTGGCGCTTCGGTATTTGAAACTTTTATTTGTATGATACTACACTGCCCATTATCAGCTTACAGTAGCTTTGTACATCTTATTTCTTTATGAAGATGATGGATCCCTTTTAAACACTAGTAATGGTGAACACTAATGCTGCGCCCGCCTTCTTTTATTTCTGTTGATTGAAAACGATTGAACATTATTGTACGAACTAAAACTCTTTTTTTTGGGAACTATATCACTCATAATATTATGTCAAAAAACTCTGCTTTTCGAATTTGATGCTGAAACAAATCATTTGTCTTGTTACAGGAACAAAAGTATCTCGAAAGCAGAACACAAGTCGAGAAAATGATCTGGAATTTACTGTCATGAGTTTTTTTTTCCAAGACATAGACAGAAGTATCATATTGCAGTCACCATCGTAACATCCCATACCGTAAAATTCCGGTTATGTACAGCGCCGCAAATGATCCCCGACCGCAAATGATCCCAAGACCGGAAATGATCCCCAAACTGGACCGCAAATAATCCCGAACCGTAAATGATCGCCGATGTGGACCGCAAATGATCCCGGCGGAAAATGAGAATGGCATGGGTCGAGTTTGATTTCCTAGTTTTTTTTTTAATTTATTCATTTTCATCAACTAAACAATAAATTAGATAAACATAAAGAACAGATCTTCGAATTCTGACAACGTAAACTATGACAAATTCATCTTATTTTCTCTTGACAATTCCTCTGAAAAACTACTGGAAAAAAGTCAAAGCTCGTAGACAGCAATACTATTTATCAACAAGCTCGATCTACAACAATAACAGCTTAATGCTACCAAAACTAAGACATAAAAATTTTTAATAGATTTTATTTGGATTCCATTTTCGTGTTAAATAATCTGATTTCAAATCCTCATCATTATACTGCGCTAAAGGTGCGAGAAACAAATACAAAAGCAAGAGTTAATACCAACAGTAACAGCATTCACGACATGTTCATGACCTTTTAGTTCTGCGAATGAGCTAGGAAGTCTGCTTCCCAACACTACAAGCCAGTTTTACTTTTAGTTTATATCTGCCGGCAGTTGAAGCAAGAAATTCCTGACAGGAGCACTGATTAGTCAACTTACATATTGTGTAGAGTGATCTAACACTTGCCTTCATTACCCGTGGGAAAAATGCGAAAAACCGAAAAACCGCATATCATTTATAAAGAAGTCTTCCTTCATGAGATACAGATAGGTTACACCACTGAAACCATGAACTATATCCCTTAGAATTCCTTGCTACTGACTTTCAACATTGATGACCAGAGTATTTTACTTCACGTGATTGACCAAAACCGGAAACCGCACATGAAAAGTCTGTAGCACCCTTCAGTGCAAGATTGGCCAAACGTTCAGCCCAGGAAATAAAACACGACTTAGTTGGATATTGAAAGACTGAACTGACGTTATTAATTCGTTTGCAATTTTCACGTCTGTTTAAATTATGAAATGCTGTGGCTATATATAGACAAAAGCCGATTGCAAGGCATTCCGCAGGGCTTTTGTTAATTACCCGAAGAACTCTTTATCATGGGATTTCAGTATATCCATATAGAATATGGTTAGTTATGACTTGCTTCTGTTTATGTTAAAATTGAACCACGACCGGAGGAACAATTTCCATGCCATTCCTAGTTTTCCAACGGGATCATTTGCGGTCCACATCGGGGATCATTTGCGGTTTGGGATCATTTGCGGTCCAATTTGAGGGATCATTTCCGGTCTGGGGATCATTTGCGGTCGGGGATCATTTGCGGCGCTGTACAGTTATTATCCCTGGGCTTATACTTATACAACTTGGAAAGGGTTTTTGGGTGGGCTTTTAAACGGAAGGGCTTATAATCGAAGTAAAAACAACGTTTCGAAATGAGCCACAGAAGTATTGATAGAAGCACGTTTTTAATTTAGGCCCGGTTCAAACGCGTTCATGCACCGAACCTAATACCTATTTGGGTCGACCCCAGTAATTAAGTTCGGCAGTATGATTCATACTTCGAACTTCTCAGGCCCGGTTCATACGTCGAACTTTTCACGTACCGAACCTACTGTTGCTATTAAGTACATGAAAAGTTCGACGTATGGATCAATTAGGATCGGCAGATTTGTATTCGGGTTGACTGTACCGTTCTATCCGACTGGGCTTGTCCGATAGGACACCAGAAGATCGGTTTCGGTTCATACGTCGATCTTCTCATGTACCGAATCTAATGCATAAGTTACGCTAATGTATTTGCTGATATAAGAGAGTTTGTGATTGGCCAGTGAGCTGTCAAAAAGGCAGACGTGCATGAAATGGCGCCACCGAAAACAAAATCTAGCCAGTTATGAAACATTTCACATGCTTTTCCTGTCTTATTGATGAATATACGCCTAAAACAAACCGAAACATTTAAAGATAAGGCCAGAAGTTACAGAACTGATCGAATCTGAAGGATTTTCACCGAAGCATTGAAGAACGTTTCTTCAAAACATAGTTACAAAAAACAGTTGTTAGTGTTTGTCGTACTAGCAATGTCTCGACTTCCGGCCTGCGGTCTTTATTACAATTTAGTTCCTAGGCCCCCAATATATAAATACGCGGTATCACAATGCAACTTGTTACTTCTTTCTACATCGTGCTCGTGTTATTAAAAGTGTGTGTTTTCTTCCTCCGTCGTTCGCCTCCTTCATCGAAACTTACAACATGGTGTCAGGAGTGGTTGTCAAATCTGTGAACTGCTCACCGCTACCGTATCTTCAGCGAACCAGGCCAATTGTTAATCCTGTTTTACGCTCGTCGAAACCAAGATGGCGGAACTCGCGGGGTTACCGATCCCAACCATGGATTGGCATTCGCCGGACGCTCCGCAAGCGTTCAAGAAGTTTAAAGCTCGATGTGAACTTTACTTCTCTGGCCCGCTAAAGAGAAGTCGGAGGAAGAACAAATAAGCTACCTTCTTATCTGGTCGGGCGACGATGGCATCGAATTAGTTTCCACGTGGGCCTTATCTGCCACGGAGAAGAAGAAACTCGATACCTACTGGACTCGCTTTGAGAACTACTTGTCTCCAAAGAGCAACTTTCGGCTCTCAAGGTACAAGCTCAGGACCCTGAAGCAAGAACCTGGTGAGACAGTGGATTCATTTGTGAAGAAAATTCGAATTCTAGTCGAAGAATGTCGGTTTACGAATCCTGATGAGCACATCATCGATGCTCTTATCTTTGGATCTAATTCCAAGCGTACGCAAACCAAGCTCCTGGACAAGGACGCCACTCTAACGCTTGATACCGCTCTGGATATCGCCCGGACTGAAGAGGTAACAAGTAACCAAATTAAAGAAATTTCACCTGGTACTTCAACTCACGTTGATGCAATAAATTGTGATCCTCCCATCAGGCCTCGCGGCCCCATCATTCGTTTGTGTGGTTGTTGCGGCACCGAGCACGACATTTCTGAGCGATCTTTTTGTCCAGCTTATGGTTCAAAATGCGGTGCATGCGGAAAAGAGAATCACTGGAGGAAAGTCTGTCGTTCATCAAAGTCTGACAAGAAGGGGAAGAATAAGTCTGGTCGTCAAAAGCTTCCTAAGCCTCCAAAAGGGAAATCTGGTGGAAAGAAGCATTTTCATAGCCTTGAGGCTCGTGACCAAAGTGAAGACAACCCTCAAACATCAGTTCCAGATCAGCTTTACTTCCATACCTTGACAGTTAACCAGGTCACCAAGAATGACACTCAAGCCTTCCTAACTGTGGAAGTGGTCTCAGATCACTGTAAGAAACCGCTCTTGTGTAAGGTTGACACTGGCGCTGAGGGAAACGTTATCTCTCTGAGTACGTACAAGTCACTCTTCCCAAATGCATCCTGTAACCCTGGTGGCATTCCCACTAGCTTCACACCATCTAGCACCATCATCACTGCGTTTGGTGGACATGCTGTAGGTCATCATGGCACTTGTGTACTCAATCTGGATTATGGTGGATCCTGTAGATCATGCCCATTCCATGTTGTTGATGCTGATGGTCCAACCATTTTGGGCCTACCAACATGTTCAGATTTAAACCTGGTAACCATGAATTTCAGTATCACAAACCACGAAGGGGTTTCCAAGCCAAGTACTCCACCTCGACCTATTTGTGACCCAGATCCAGTTGCTGAAGAGCAGGTGCTCAAACAGTTCAGGGATTGCTTTGAAGGTATTGGTTGCTTTCAGGGTGAATATCACATCACAGTTGATCCTGCCGTTCCCCCAGTTGTGCACCCTCCACGAAGAGTTCCTGAGGCCCTCAGGGAACCTTTGAAGAAGGAACTTGATTCATTGGTTGAGCAAGGGATCTTAGCAAAAGTTACTGAGCCTACTGACTGGGTCAACTCCCTTGTTTGCGTCGCTAAGAGCACTGGTGCACTGCGGCTTTGCCTGGATCCTAAAGATCTGAACTGTGCTATCAAGAGGCCACACTACTTTACACCTACACTAGAAGTTATTCTACCTAAGCTTAATGGAGCTAAATGCTTCTCGATCCTTGATGCACGCAGTGGTTACTGGAATATTAAGCTTACCCAGGAGAGCTCGCTGTTGACAACCTTTAATTCACCATTTGGAAGATACAGATTTTTACGTCTGCCTTTTGGCCTAATCTGTGCCCAGGATATTTTCCAAAGGAAAGTGGACGAAACCTTTGGTGACTTACCATGTGTCACTGGAATAGCGGATGACATTGTAGTCTACGGCTACAACAGTGATTACAGCGATCATGATGAAAACCTTCGTGCTGTTCTTCAGCGTGCTCGTGAGACTGGTCTTCGCTTCAACCTGGACAAATGTAAATTCAGGTGTTCTCGAATTCCCTTCTTTGGCCATATCATAGGTGCTGAAGGTCTCCAACCCGATCCACGGAAGATCGATTCCATACTGTCTATGGACCCCTCGACCAGCCTCGCAGATCTGCAAACGTTCCTTGGGATGGTCCAGTTCCTGAGTCGTTTCATTCCTAACTTGGCATCCACAGCAGCTAATCTCTGGGCGCTCACCAAGAAAACAAGTGAATTTGTCTGGAGTCCTGAGCATCAGTCTGCCGTAGACCGCATCAAGAAGGCAATCGCGGCTCCTACCTCATTGCAGTACTTTGACAGTACCCAGCCTGTGACCATTCAGGTGGACGCCTCACAGAGGGGTTTAGGTGCTGTTCTCCTACAAGCCAACGGTCCAGTAGAGTTCGCCAGCAAGTTGTTAACCGCAACTGAGAGTCGTTACTCCAACATTGAGAGGGAGATGTTAGCTGTCCTGTTTGGCTTGGAGAAGTTCCATTATTATGCCTATGGCCGGCACGTTGTTGTGGAATCCGACCACAAGCCGCTAGAAGCTATCTTTAAAAAGCATCTGTCAGGTGCACCACCCCGCATCGCTAGGATGATGCTGCGTATACAGAAGTACGACGCACAAATCAAATATGTCCCTGGAAAGGACATTCCTGTCGCTGACGCTCTTTCAAGAATCAGCTCATGTTATGGTGAAGCCGTGCAAGGGCTTGATGTATCTGTGCACGAGGTCCATCTTCATCTTAACGCAAGCCCAACGAGAGTGTCTCAGATAAGAGAAGAAACTGGTAAGGATGCAACCTTATCGGCCCTGCGTGAAATCATTATGCATGGATGGCCCGAAAAGAGATCTGACTGCCCTGCCTATCTTCATGCTTACTGGAACTATCGTGATGAGCTCACTGTAGCCGACGGCCTGATCCTGAAGGGCACGCGTATTGTCATCCCTGAGTCTCTTCAACCTGATGTCCTGAAACAGCTACATTATGCCCATCAGGGTGCTGAGAAATGCAAGCTCAGGGCAAAGGGATCAGTGTTCTGGGCAAACATCAACCGTGATATTGAAGAGCTGGTTAAGAGCTGCCCCCCATGTCAGCGTCACCAGAAGTTGAATCTCAAGGAACCTCTGCTGCCTCATGATGTGCCGCAGAAGCCATGGCATACCTTAGGCTCTGATATATTCCACTGGAACAATGCCAACTACTTGTTAGTTGTTGACTACTATAGTAAATTTCCTGTGGTAAAAAAGCTCACCAGCATCCAGTCATCTGCAGTCATTGCACACCTGAAGTCTGTCTTCGAGGAACATGGAATCCCGAGTAAACTGGTAACTGACAATGGCTCACAGTATACATCTGCCGCCTTCCAGGAGTTCAGTCGTAGCTATGGATTTACTCACGTCACATCCAGTCCCCTGTATCCTCAGTCCAATGGTTTTAGTGAGAGGACAGTGCAAACTGTGAAAGATCTTTTGCACAAGTGCAAGGAATCTGGCCAGGATCCTCATTTGGCTATGCTTTGTCTCCGTAGTACCCCCCTCAGTCATGATTTACCTTCACCTGCAGAGCTTCTGAATGGCCGAGTATATCAGACAAATCTACCAGCTGTGTCAAAGCCCTCATTCTCGGCAGATGGAGACATCAACGTTAAACTGCAACTCAGACAAGACAAGCAGAAGGTGCAATATGATAAAACAGCCCGGCAGCCACTTCGTTCGCTGTTCCCAGAAGACCCCATTCGAGTCTTCAATCCAGCTAGTGGTACCTGGACGCCAGGCATTGTCCAACATGTGGCTGATACCCCGCGTTCATACCTAGTAGCCACTGAGAAAAGTGGAACACTTCGGAGAAACCGTCGTCATCTTCGTGCTACTGGAGAGTCTTTTCAGTTCCGAAGTGATGAAGTCCCTGACGATGTTCCAGTTGCCGACTCCATCTCGTGTGCAGTGGATCTCGGAGAGCGTAGTACCAGCAGTGCCCCCGTATCCCCTGTTAGTGCTGCCTGCTCCTCTGCTGAGCCAACCGAGTCTGTATCGCCGAGTACAGCTGCGGATCCTTCTCCTGTGCAGCCACTCCGTAGATCCAGTAGAAGAATTAAGGCTCCTGATAGGCTGAACTTATAAGCATACAGAGTGAACATGCGATTTTGCACTCGCCTTCATTTCTAAGCGTACAAGTTGTTGTAATCAGTTTCTTAAGAAAAAGGGGGATGTCGTAGTATCAATGTCTCGACTTCCGGCCTGCGGTCTTTATTACAATTTAGTTCCTAGGCCCCCAATATATAAATACGCGGTATCACAATGCAACTTGTTACTTCTTTCTACATCGTGCTCGTGTTATTAAAAGTGTGTGTTTTCTTCCTCCGTCGTTCGCCTCCTTCATCGAAACTACAACAGTGTTTTATTTATTAAATAGCATCAGCTAGCTGATGCTAAATAAATATCACAGATATCTGCTGACCCATTGAAGAGTGTTTATTTTGTTCTGTTAAGTGTACAACTGGAAAATTCACTGGTTTCCTCTTGGCGGATATTGAGTTCGGTACATGAGAAGTTCGACGTGTAAATCATACTGCTGAAATTAATTATTCGGGTCGACCCAAATAGGTATTGGGTTCGGTACATGAAAAGTTCGACGTATGAACCGGGCCTCATGTACCGAACTCAATATCTGCCAAGAGGAAACCAGTGAATTTTTCCAGTTGTACACATAACATAACAAAATAAACACTCTTCAATGGGTCAGCAGATATCTTTGATATTAATTTAGCATCAGCTAGCTGATGCTATTAATGCACTTGTCATCGGCTTCCCCGAGCCGGGGGGGGGGGGGACCCCGGGCTGATGTGGGGGAATACGGGAACTTTGTGGGGACTTTGCAACAAATTTCAGCCCTTGTGGTGGGGGAGATGTGGGGACTTAGATTTTGCCCTACTCTCGGGGAGAATGTGGGGACTTCGCTTCTGCTCAACCAAGAGGAGATTGGGAACGATCGATTGTTCGCTCGATCGATGATGGCAAGACAGTCCGGATAGATTTAAAACAGAATCTGGGGAATTCAGGACGGGAAGAAAAGTTGAAATTTTCCCCAGACTGCGAGCAGCTAGTGTAGTATTCAAGAAAAAAATATTTAAAGTTTAATTTTCATCAGAATGAAAAGTCCGAGAGTTTGCTAACTGTTCAAAGAACAGAGCTCTCAAGTCTCACGCATTGAGCGTTAGACTCACGCAAACAAATTTAATCTTACGCTCTCACGCGGAAACAATAATTATTTCTCACGCATTTGAGATTCCTTGCTCCTTTAGTGAAGTTCCTTCATAATAAACTATGTTTTATTATATAATTTTTAGTCATTATTTGGTTTGTACTCGCTTGTACTCGCTTTATTCTTGTGCAGAGCCAGCGAAAAGAAAATTCTGGGATCTAAATACTTACTTTTGAAGCATGACATTTCTGCTCAGAATGAAGGAAAACACGTCTTAGCTACTTCCTACGGCTGAGCCGTTGCAGATCTCAATCTTTGCCAAAAAATCAACTTGAGAGCTCTGAAAGAACCAAAATAAAGTTCTGGAGTGCATCTTCAAATCCAGTTGGGTGCTTGGCTTCGCCAAATGGTGGGGACTTTTCAAGAAAAATATCCCCCACGGGTGGGGAAATACAAGAACTTTGAAATGCACAATTAGCAAAGTCCCCACATCAGCCCGGGGTCCCCCCTCCCCCCCCCCCCCCCCCCCCGCTCGGGGAAGCCGATGACAAGTGCATAATAAATAAAACACTAACAACTGTTTCAGTTTGTAACTATGTTTTGATGAGACGTACTTCAATGCATCGGTAAAAAGTCTTCAGTTTTGATCAGTTCTGTAACTTCTGGTCTTGTTTTTAAATGTTTCGTTTTGTTTCAGGTGTATATTCATCAATAAGACGGGAAAAAAGCGTGCGAAATGTTTCCAGTAACTTGCTAGATTTTTTGCGGTGGCGCCATTTCATGCACGACTGCCTTTTTGACAGCTCACTAGCCAGTCACAAACTCTCTTATATCAGCAAATACATTAGCGTAACTTATGCATTAGATTCGGTACATGAGAAGATCGACGTATGAACCGGAGCCGATCTTTTGTCGCTCTCTCCGCCAAGCCCAGTCAGATAGAACTGTACAGTCGACCCGAATAGAAATCTGCCGATCCCAATTGATTCATACGTCGAACTTTCCATGTTCGGTACATGAAAAGTTCCACGTATGAACCGGGCCTTACATGACCGCGCGTGGATATGAATTTTATCTTCGAGTGTTCACGAGTGAGCGCAGCGAACGAGTGAGATATCGAGTCGAACACGAGAAGATAAAATTCATATCCACAAGCGGGCATGTAATATTCTGTTTATTATATAAACACTGAACGCACTAAGCACTAAACTCCTGTGAAAAAGGCGCGATTTATTTTGTAACCATAACGACAGTGATCTCTTCACGTCGCGGGAAAGCTCACTTTGTATTTCACTGGTGTTTATATAATAAGACCGTTTACTAAATTATAATTTTAATTTTTTACCACAGGTCTGTAGCTGCTTCGCAAGCAAAGTGTATGTTTTGGCTGTTAACGGCTCTTAAAGACGATTTATTTCCCGAGAGAATTTGGAATGTCCTTTTCGTCATTCGATTCGAATGTGGTGTTTGAAGTCATATGGCAAATACCTGGGAACGGTCTGCTCAAAATAACCTGTTATACTGGCTAATCACTATGAATGAAGCAGCTCACACAATATCATTGATATCACCGTCGAAATCGTCATCTAGCTTTGATACGAGCAACAGTGATACACATCCTTCATTTTAAATTAGCGCGAAACTCGTTTTGCGAGTGGAATGGAACGAGACCGTTTCGGACCTGTCGCGATCCATTCGACACCAAGAACTTCTCGAACCTCAGCCCGGAAATTTTGGTTAAATGGATTGCGCCCCTAGACTCGCCTTGTGTGAGGGTCTATTATAGTCTGGCGGTTTGGCGGTTTAAGCCAGTTTTGAGTGCCGGTTTGCGGTTTCATTCACATTTATCTGGCGGTTTACGGTTAAGAGAATTATCGTGCGGTTGCGGGAAATCATAAATTTAGCTCGCGGTTTTCGGTTTTTGCGTGTTTTTGTAGCGGTTATTCAAACAGAGTTAAGAGGCTCAGAAGACTGAGCGGTAACTTTATCTTGCTTAAAGCTTCTCTCTTTAACAAAGGATTGCCTTTTAGGGCTAGATCAAGTCAGTCAGGGCTTCCCTCTGTGTCCCCGGCCATGTGGGGAGGGGTGGGGAGGTAATTAGTTGATATTAATCTTTTTGTTCGCTGGTTACTGAGTGGAGTTATAGCAACAATGTTTTCTGTTCTTAAGATCTCGTGGTCTTTGTGAGGAGAAATACGATTATTGAGCTAGATCGCAAAGAATTTGCTACGTGCTGTTAAAAGATCGGTTATATGAGGATAATCGTCCTACCTGTAGGACGGTGTCGGTTTTTAGAAGAAAACGAAAGCGATTTGCGGTTTCGAAGGAACAAAATATGGCGGTTTACGGAATGTACTATACGACCCCATATAATGGACCCTCTTTTGTTTAGTGCGGATTGCACTGAAGCTAGACGCTTTCGCAAGCCCAGTACCACATATCTCACAAGTAAGCTCTCTCAGAAGTCACGAGTAATCTCACGAGCTCCTATCGGCTTGAACTATCGGTGTGGTTTACACCTCAAACTGAAAGAGTTGTAGTACTCTCAAAAATATTCGCATTGAGTAAGAGTCTTGCACTAATGTTGTCTGAATATTAGCCGCTAGCGTTGGAACAATGACAATGGAACAATACCGGTCAGGGATCGGCTATCACAACAATTTTGTCAAAGCCAAGGATGCTTCTTCAAGTGTGCGAGACCGATCTTGGAATATGACGTTTTACTTAACTCACGATGAGCGATAAAACCTTAAAAGATAACCGGCAAACCACAGCATGGATTAGTTGTGACTTGACGCGAAACAACATGCTGGCTTTTCCTTTTGTGATTCCTTGTGATGACTTATGATGCCTTGTGATACTTTGTGATGCCATGTGATAACTTGTGACACCGTGTGATACCTTGTGATACCTTGCGATGCCTTGTGACGGCTTGTGATACCTTGTAATGACTTGTAATGCTCTTTGAAACTCATTCCTGAGAGCTGTAACATCAGGAGCCATAATCAGGGACGGAGACCGTAAGCGCGCGCAATTTCTAGTATTGGGGTTGGCGCCATGATATGGGACAATTTTTCTATTTTAGAACAAATTGCGCCATCGCCTGCGGCACACGCGCGTACATTGCTGCGAGGATTTTCGCGGATGTCGCGCAGGGGAAATGGCGTCCGAAATTCCCGTAACCGTTTATGCTTTTGGCCCACAACTCAACGCCTTTATGGTTGTTGGAATTTTGCTTAAGTATTTTCGCCGTAAGTTGCTCCAGTTTGAGTGAAGACAGTGCCGAATTTAGGTATGTCCCGCTTTATATCGCTGATCGAGTTCCGCTGCTGCTTTTACAAGAACTTCACATTACTCCAATCTAATTTTCACATATGAAGAAGATTAACAGCTTTTCCATAACACAGAAAAAACTAGTTGGATATGTTTGGATATAGCAGCGTTTAGGCCCAATAAGTGACCGTAGATGCTGCTTAGTTTTGTTTGTGTAAAAATCCAATAAATTGTCTGTTGTCGATGTAAGAGCGCCCGCAGATGCGTGTTTTGCACAGCTAGTAAAACATGACAAATTGGACTTCGCACTTTGGTGTGAAAACGTACATCGAACTCATATAATATCTCTAGTTTTTGAATATGTTTAAGGTTGATTAATGTTTGAGAACATATTAAAAGCTTGGCTGAAAATATGTGAATACAGCAGAAATAATCAGAAAAGTTACGATGACGCTTTTATTAATCAACTCGAATAAAGATATCGATTGAGTCAGAACTCCTTGTCTATTTTATTTTCGCAGTGTAAAGTTTCACTATGTGAAAGAAACACACATGATGTTAGTAGCCTTTTGGTGAACGTTGGTGAAAATTGTTGTAGTATCTCAGCACAAAAGACAACGAAACAAATCTTTTTCACGATTTGTTCACAATCTGAAAACACCGACTCGGACTTGAAAGTGCACGCGCTGCACTATGCAAATGATCTACTCGTACGCGTCAGACTTGCCTTTCCAAAGCTTTTGCAAACTCGCCAAACGAGCAGAAACAATAAGAAACTATCAAAAACAGGTTTTGGTTATGATTAAGCATTGTTTGGCAAACTCACAAATTAACTCGATACCGGAGTAAACAGTTTTCTTACAGAACTTTTCTCTATAAAACAAACACAAAAGTTTACGGGAATAACTAGCCGGCGAGCGGATTTTATTCATTCACAGCGCGAAATTAAAGAAATTCTCGACCCTGAAAAACACACCTTTCCATTAAATCAGAGCATAAAAGTGCATAGAAGAGCCCTGGTTCTTCTTCTCTGCCTTATTCCCTGCCATCTCTGTGAAAAATCGGCAAGAGAATCTCGCAACTCTCACCATTTGATCACGCAACGTGACAACATTCACGCGAGAGCCCACGACACGTGCGTGGATCAGCGCGGATCTATGACGTCAGGATGGCGCAATTTGTTCTAAAAATAGAAAAATTGTCCCATATCATGGGTCCACGCGCATCCCAAGACTTACGGTCTCCGTCCCTGATTATGGCTCCTGGTATCATCCAATGTCAATTTTGACCCCAGTCCTTTGGGTGCAGTTACTCGACCACGCAAGCGCGTAATAGCAAAGATCTCATGGAGTTGTGAATTGTCTCTTTTGAGATGTTCGATAAAATTGTGATATGCGATGGGACCACAAACTTCATGAAATAGCGGTATATATGCAAATACTATTAAGAAAAGATGTTGGCAAGAAAATTTTAGAGTAGCGCGTGATGGAAATTCTGATGCATTAAAGGTGGTCGAGATGTGATGGGATTCATGTGACGTGCTTGTGTGATGTGTGAAGCGTCACAAAATAGTTGGCTCATTGCAATCCTCCTAAATCGGGCTTCAGATTACAAGTTCACTTGGCATGTGTAAATAGTGCCAAGTTCAGGGAGTTAAACTAGCATGAGACATTATGCACAAAATGGGGCTAAATCGAAAGATGTGTTATGTCCCATTCGGACTTAAAGCTAAATAAATTATTTTTAGAGAATAAAGTGAGTATTAAGTCAACAATATTCTATCGTACATTTCCCGCTTAACTATTGTAGGGGCTTTTCTACCTTTTCCCTTGTAGCAATTGAACTCCCAGGTTGTGGCATTTGAAAACAAAATTCCAACCGAAAGGAATAAAAGCATACTGGCATTAAGACCCCGAGTACGCATTGCCAGCCTATTTTTTCTATTAGGGCGAGGAATCTGTGACCGATATAAGCGTTGACATTTTTATTGAATGGAGGGTTGTACCAGAGGATGTTGTTTCGTCGTCTGTTTCTCCGTTTAGCAGTCGTGGTCGGTTCGTAGTGTAGAGTGTAGTGGTATCCGCTTTCGTCGAGTGCTTTTTGGTATGGAGGGGCGGCTTGGTCGAATGATGCTTTGTCTGATGAAAGAGATGATAGTTGTTTGTTGACGCCGGCGGGTATCTTCTTTGTGGTGATCGGTGGGTGGTTGTTCTCGTGGTGGACGGTAGTAGGTTCTGTTGTTAAGGTTAAAAGTAACGTCTAGGAAGTTAATGATCTGTTTGCTGGCTTTAACAAACAGATCATTAACTTCTTACACAACTAAACATTTGAACATTTAAATTTTCCGCAACATTAGTTATGTAAATGAAGAGTGAGCGATCACGAAACTGGTTTGTCGGGATGAAAGTGTAGTTCTTTTTCTATTTTCAATATGTATTACGCTCTACTTTAATGCAGTATCGAGCACTGTACAATGGAAAAATCAGAGCATAGATCTCCTAAAAAAAATATATTATATTATTATGGAAGAAGAACGAAAAAATTATATTGATGTTTGTTGTAAAAAGAAAATTATAAATGGTAAGCGTTATAAAATTTATATAATGATTCATCGTATTTTTTTCTAGATATTTTCTTTCGGTAAAAAGAAAATGGCCGCTGTTTTTGGTACAGTTATGATCGTGTAGGTGGAACAGGTAAGCTTCTTGTGTCTTTTTCTCCCGTAAACGTAAATTTGGTTATTTATTTAGTCTGTAGCTATAGGGGTAGTCCGTAGGATAGTCCGTGGAGTAGGGGTCAGGGCGTACTCCGCGGAGCGGGCGTCAGTCTTATCAACTTTCCCAATTTCTATGTTAATATATTTTGTAATTCGGCTGTTGAATTTGCCTTTGCTAGTTGCGAGCATGCCCTTTTCTGTAAAGTTTAATTGGAAATTAACAAAGTTTAAGTGTAAGTGTACAAATGTTTAAATAAAGTCTACGAGTCCTCAGGTTCTACGTTCGCTATGAATGATCAACTGAAAGGTTCTAAGTGAAAATGAAGGAGCGGTTAGTCAATGATCAGGGGCTAGTTTTGTTTGCTTAGTTGAGTTACGGTAAGAGGTGCGTGAACGCAGGCTGAGCGTGTTACTAGCAAAAGATCATATGTAAATTTCCTTCTGGTTTGAGAACAAACCTTTTGAAAGGTGCTTCTTTGTTTACAACTTTTATCATTGCGGTGTGATTGAAGGAAGTTATACGCGAACTAGAAAGTCCTTGTGTGATTTTTCCTTCCAGTAAGATACAATCAGTGACTGGTTAAAGATACATGTATGTTGAAAGATACATGTATGTCAGTGTTTCCTAAGAAACTTTTTTTATATTAACTGCGCCATGGCAGAGTTCTAGAAAGAACTGTTTGTAATTCGAAATCCTCCAATCAGCTCCTTTACTTAAAAACCAATCAGAAACCTTACTCTGACACAAGTGCACTATATAAAAAGATTTGATTTTTAGTCACGGCACTAGCTATCCTTTTGAGCTCTTGTGGTAAAAACTACTCGCAACTGACGAAGGATCCAATTGTTTGGTTCCGAAACCGGTATTGCCACTTAAGCTTGACAAACAGTTCTCTTTAGAACTCTACCATGGCGCAGTTAATTTCCGATGCGGAGATGGCAGCCATTTTAACAGACATGGCGGACAGCCAAGTGTTCGCACTATCACCGATCAAGTCACCAAGAGACCGCGTGACTACGACAGCCCAGTGAACGAGATTCCAGACGCAGAACCAGCCCCCAAAAAGCACAAAGCAGACCAGGGCAGCAAATCCATCCGGAATCGTCTCAGTACACTGGAGACCAGACGAGCCAAATGTAAACGCTGCAAGTCTTAAGAGAACATGCAAAAAACTCTACGTGTCCCTACGGCTTGCAGTACAGACCAAAACCACACATCAGGTTCAACCGAGAATTCCAGACCGCACTGGACCAGATCACTCACAGTGCCCATACGGAGCTGCTTGCCCTTATGATCAAACAGCAGGAAAAGAATTTAGCTGCAGACAACCAGGCCATCAAAGCCCAGCAGTAGCTACTAAAGAACCTGTACCCAAAACAGCACAGTTTCCAGGCTTCCAGAAACCAGGCTGCCAACAAAGCCAGACCAAAGCTTAGGCCTAGAACTGAGAAAGCACACAATGCTCAACAAACATGTAATTTCGCATCCATGCAGGCTAAATTATCTGAGCTACAAAAAATGTTTTGTAAACTAAGCGAATCCGTGGATGTAAATGAAAAACAGAGTTGAACCTTACATTGGTGTGTCTTCCTCTGACTCTAAACTTAACAACCCTAAACGTTATATCCAGACGAGTTCTAAACAACGCTCCCACAGACGAAACAGCCTCAATAAACTATTAACCCATTACACTAGAGCGCAAAACGGAAGATATATTAAAAATCTTTCAAGCCAAGCTCTTACAAACGACTTCTTTCTAGAGGCCTTAAATTTATACCAACACCTCCAGTTCCTAGCTCTAACAAACCCCTTGTCAAAGGATTTTGATAATTTTGCTAGAACAATCCGTTTAAAATACATGTTCGCAAAAGAGCGGAAACTTCTGCTCATCCCTTCCATGTCAAATCAACCTGGCAACCACCGATTCAAAACTCGGTTGCTCTAGAAACTTACTTGGAAGAAACCAGACTCGAAATTGCTTCAGCTTTTTTCCGCCCTCGAATTAAAAACATTTCAGCGAACGAAAGAAATGCTATTAGCGCACTTAAACGCAACAGTAAAATTGGCCTCAAAAAAGCCGATAAAGGAACAACAACCGGGTTATCCTTGATACTGCACAAAACATAAACGAATGCTTACAACAGTTATCTAATGATAAGTTTTACAAGCCGCTGTCATCTTCTATTGCGCAGGACACTGCCCGAAAAGTAAAAGAACTAGTTAATAAACTATACCGTTCGGGACACATCGACCTAATGACCCACAAATGGTTAACAATCGGTCTTAAACAACCACGTATACCAGAATTTTACACGCTGACTAAAATGCACAAGAAAACACCATTCGGCAGACCAATAGTTTCTGGTGGCAGTGGTCCAACAGAGCGTATTTCTAGTTTTGTAGACTCACTACTACAACCCGTTGCAATAAAACAAGAGTCTTACATAAAAGACACCACCGACTTTATCAGCTTTGTTGAAAACACGCAAATTCCAGACAATGTGGTTTTAGCTACACTCGACGTTAGTTCTCTCTACACCAACATTCCTCAAGAAGAAGGAATTGACGTTGTTTGCCGCTATTACGAAGATCACTATGAGCATAAATTACCTATCCCGACAAGCGATTTACGGGAACTAATGCGGCTCATACTTGAAGAAAACTCTTTCAAGTTCAAGGGGAAACACTTGGTACAAACTCATGGCATTGCTATGGGAACTAAAATGGCTGTCGCCTTCTCCGTTATTTTCATGGCAGACCTT
>JAHPZR010011759.1:25000-30000 GCA_019787425.1 Platygyra sinensis
ACTCATTCATTACGAAGCAATGGATGAGTTTTTGTGGATAGGGGCAAAACAGTGTTAGCAGAAATCTGCGTAGACGGATGTGACGCCGTTACCAAAAATAGCGGAAGTGACGTAACAAATTGGTTGGATTTGAGCAACCGCTGACCAAGTGGTCAACTTGCCGCGAATAGCAAAATCATTTTCTGGATGATTGCAAAACACCGCGAAAGAATTTTTATTGTTAAGTGTAGACGTTCAGTAAAATAAAATTAGTCCAAAACATATCTATAAATTCACCAGTATAAAATTAAATATTTTTTTTTTCTCCAAAAATGATCCCGCGTACCTACCCTTCCCTCCATCTCGTGTTACGTGCCCGAGAAGGCAGCCATATCTTTACGAATGTTGCCCACGCCAGATAGGATGTATACTGTATTAGTTGATACATGGAGTGAATTTGGTTAGAAATGTTCAACAACTTTAGAATTTGTGGAGCCAAACTGTAAATATTGCTGTTTTGAGATATTCGTGGGATTCGTCGGCCTCCATTACGGGCTCAATGAGTGCAAACTCCTCAGCTCAAGGCAGCCATTGTGGATTTTGACTTCCAGCTTTTGCGATTTCTGGTGAGTAAATATTGCTTTCTTTAAACATACAGCCCACACGTCAAATCGAAATGACCCAGAACTAAACTTAAGTCTGTTTCAGACTAAGAGTCCAGAAATATTCGCCAGGTTTTTACAATGTTATGAAATTGTTAGTTCCATTGAAATGCCAAATGACTACTATTGCTTTAAAACAATGGCCCAAAGTCGGATAATATCTGTAACAGATGATATCCGGAAATGCATAAAGTGGAATGGAATCGGTACTTCGTTGCTGATTATCGTCGCTCGTGTGTTACGGCGTAGACCCAGATCGATCAGGCAAAACAAAAGACATCAAGTTTAATGAATCTAACCATGATGCCAAAACTGACAATCTTAAAAGCTGCGTAACATTTGGTGACTATTGCAGTCACCCAAATGGGATCGAAATGCAGGTGGATAATCAATTCAACATCTTAGATTGTTGGAAAAAGAGTTGATCAGACTTATCTGCAGTGTGTTTGCTGTCACTCAAGACTCTTGTCCTGCTAGGCCCGAGTCAACTAAAAAGTGATGTGCCCTATTTCTGGTATCTTCCAAATTACTTTTATTTATATCTTCATCTTTTGTAGATAGATAGATAGATAGAAACCTTTATTTTAATAGGGTAACTCCTTCAGTTTTAAACAGGAAACTGGAAAAACTGATATCCTTAGAGGCCCTATAAAATAAACTAAATTATAGAAAGTAACAATAATGATCAGGTACAAACAAACTAGACTATAAAATGACAAATAAACTAAAAATCTAAAAGTTTAAAAATTCTGATTAAAAATTACACAGCCATGATAAAAAAAGGCTTTTATTTATTTAATTTCAGGGGCAACAGTTAATGTTACATCTACTGGATTTTTCTTGGCTACCCATAATAGTTATTTAATAATAAAAAAAAGTAATAAGTAATTATTACATGTATAAACAATGATACAGTCTAATGAATAATGAAAATGACGATTCAAGAACTTTAAATGGTAAATACTTTGAGCGCAGGGTGGATTGTCTTGGCAAACTGACTCCATCAGACTTAAACGCTTTCCTTTGAAAACCAGGCTAGCACACTTTCAACTTCATTTAGCCAGCAGATGACTGATGAACAAATTGTAGCTCACCATCATAGCTTCAACAAACTCACCTTACATATTGACTTATTCATTATGACTGTCTCTTATTCATTGAAATATAAAACATATTGGTACATATAATGCCACTACAACCTGGACAAATGCAGACTGAAGTGCTGTTTTGAAAAATTTCCACTACCAGAAATCAAGACTGACACTTAAATAAGGTGATTAAAGGACCCTAGTCAGCCT
The DNA here is from genome assembly GCA_019787425.1 of Platygyra sinensis. Taxonomy (NCBI): domain Eukaryota; kingdom Metazoa; phylum Cnidaria; class Anthozoa; order Scleractinia; family Merulinidae; genus Platygyra; species Platygyra sinensis. The sequence goes on from JAHPZR010011759.1 coordinate 26,940, forward strand.
CCGCCATTTTCGGTGGCATCGAAATTATTGATATAGCATGGTGAAGCGAATTCTTGTTGTTTTACTGTAAGCTGTGTTCCTGAAGGTATGTTTAATTATCTTGAGTAGGTTCACAGTGATTTTTCTTCGTTTCGACAGGCTCCGAATAAAATATAAATATAGCCAAATTTTCGCATGTAAACAAAAACAAATTAAGGTGTGGCTGACTAGGGCCCTTTAATTTACTGTTAATGAACTGTCAGACTACCTAATATCTTTGTTGTGAAACTTCTTCACCACCATCGTAGAATTATTATCAGGTTAAACTTTTGTTAAATATTTAGAGTTTTTTGAGTTGATATGTGGCCAATCTGAACAGAACTTACCATCAAGCGTTTTTGCTAACCTTTTGTACAAATCGTTGACAAGAAAATTTTTCTGTGTAAATGATACGCAACCCAAATTTGCAGAATGCTGTGAACAAGACGTTTTGCTCTTGAATATCATAATATGATTATATGTATTTATTGGACTACGAGTGGCACAAGCCTCAATAAAACCCCAAGAGACTATGTTGTAGCTAGTAATATATAAAGTAAATGTCAGTTACATCTACATCAGTGTACATGTATGCTTTTCTGCGTCCACTCAACCTTCCCACCATGCAAGCAATTAAACTAACAAAATAGGCTTGATATAATGCATGTGATATATAAAATAAAATATTCTCCTTTAATTTCATCCAGACCTGTATTTTTGTAACGTGGTACATGTTTAAAACAGTTACACAAGCTTTCTCAAGGTTTACTGATAAATGCTGCACTAATCACTTACATCTTCTTTGAATAAAATATACATAAACTGTAACAAGCAAATAGTGAATGAGGCTTTCACTTCATTTAGACGAAACAACATTTGCTAAACAATGAACACAAATGCTTGACAACAAAACATACAGAATGATGCTATATTGTCCCAATCTATTGTACAGCAAATGATTCATTCATCCAATCAGTCAACTATAAGCCTGCTGATAGCTAAGATACATGTCAGGAAGAAGCTTGATGCTTATTGATGCACCACCAACATTGTTAAACACTATAATGCACAAGAAACACTTAAAGTGGTACTGCGACCAAAAAAACAATTTTTTTTTTGATTTCTAAACTATGTTAACTAACAATAACTGACCCAAGTTTTAAGTTCTGATTTTAAAAAGGCATCTGTTTATTTTAACTGGAATTTTCTTATTTATTGGTCCGCTATTACTAACTTTAAATCTTAAGAGAGCTGGGTCGAGGAGAAAATGACGTCAAAGACCCACTAGTTTTAGAAAAGTAATGCGTGTGTACGCGGCTGAATTGATATGCAGCACGGGAGTTTCGGGCTTTCAGACTTTTAAACCCGTGTTTTGAATATATAATAAATTGCGTTTACATGCTGAAATCTTAAGCCAGTGAGTAAATGACGTCATTTTCTCTAGATCCAACCCTCTGAGGTTCTGTCGGTCAGTTTTGAACGTGAGCAATGGCGGACCGTGAAATCCAAAACTTACACTCAAAATAAACAGCCTTCGGATAAAACCCAAAGCTCAAAATTTGGCCAGAAGCGAACACACTTTCAAAATCTGAAGAAAAAAAGGGAAAGATTTTTTGATCATAGTACCACTTTAAGTCATTTCATGGCTAAGAGCATGAATGAGTTGGCTCATAAGAGCCCTTTGATTTAAAATGAAATTTGATTGCCTCATCAACGAGATACTTTCTATAAAAGAACGAAATCTTAGGTTTGACACGTAGACTGACTCCATTCGTGCGAAACTCTTTGTTCAGTTAAAGAACATTGTCGTCACTTTATTCCCTTCAGTTGTATTGAAACCATTGTTTGAATTAGTATTACCTTTTGAATTATACATTTTACCTTGTAGTTAAATGTTTTAAAAGAATCACTTCGTTTTTTTTTTTTTGTTGAAAAAAATCTAGGTTCCGCAGGTTCCGCAAGTTCCGCGGTCTGCAATCCACAGTTTAGTAACACCCACTTGCACTTATCTTTAACCAGCCACCGACTGCATCTTACTGGAAGGAAAAATCACTCTAGTCCTCGCATAACTTCCTTCAATCACACCGCAATCATAAAAGTTGTAAACAAAGAAGCACCTTTCAAAAGGTTTGTTCTCAAACCAGAAGGAAATTTACATATGATCTTTTGCTAGTAACACGCTCAGCCTACGTTCACCCATCTCTTACCGCAACTCAACTGAGCAAACAAAACTAGCCCCTGATCATTGACTAACCGCTCCTTGGTTTTCACTTAGAACCTTTCAGTTGATCATTTATAGCAAACGTAGAACCTGAGGACTCGTAGACTTTATTTAAACATTATATCTGGAAGTCAAACGTTGGTTTTGTCCGCATTGTTTAGAGTATTATTCATTAGCATATATAGTGAAACATAAACTCACAAGAAAGCACCAAAATAATAAAGCAGAGTTTGAAAAAAGATATAGTTTAACAAAAAGGGGCAAACATTAGCAGCTCCTTGCTAGATTAAATCCATTCCGTTTGAAATATCGACTCAACCATAACTTATCCATATTTTATGGTACGCGTCGCACAAAAAGGGAAAATAATTCGTCTCCCACTCGACATAAATAATCATTGATAAATTGATTTTTTAATTTTGTGAAGGGTCTTCGTGAGCCATTTGATGTCATCAAGACCTTGTAGAACAGTATTTTGCAGTAAACTTTTGAGTAAGAATTAAATCAAAACTAGAACCACTACGTGGAACTTACCGGGGCCCAGTGGGACACCGGATTCCATAGTTAATCTTCGCACTCCTTCCTCCCTCTTCTGTGGAGGCTAATATTGACTTATTTTACAATCAGAGACAGTTTGAACACCTGGTTAGATGTAAGTAATTTTAATAGTTATTTTGTCAATGAACTTATAATAATATTAAAATTTTCTTTGAATTGTGTATTCCCGTTACAACAATAACAAACTTTTTAAAAAGTAATTGTTCATTTACATGAAATATTCGATTTCAAACTTGTCCTGTTCGTGCGGATAGAAAGCTCAAT
>JAHPZR010011759.1:35000-36357 GCA_019787425.1 Platygyra sinensis
TATAGATATCATCTTATTTTCTAACAGGCAATTTGATTCGTTCTTTGATACAACCCACACTGTGATTGGTGTGACACGTGCACATGTACAACTCCCCATCACTCACCGATCTCATAGCCCTTTCAACCCCTGGAGGAATTTTTGCTCAAAAACACTCAAGCCGTTAAGAGACCTTTTCGCATTTTATACCAGTCGTAAGTTTACCCTTTTAACAAAACAACACTACTTCACCGAAAATAGAAAGAAAGAGAAAAAACTTTCTGATTCGTTGAAAGTCTGATTTTGCACTTTAACTTGACGCCACGCAGTCTTCAAAAAGGTATCGAACTGAAATGAATGTCATCAAATAAAAGCTATAAACTGCTACTGCAGAGACGTAAAAACAGTTTAGAAATGAAAGCTTCTTTTTTGTTTAATATCCTAGAAACAATAGCCGACAATTTGTAAGCTCCAACTGAATTTATTCCCATATCAAAAACAGAAGTGCCAAGTTACCATTTACAACTAAAAATAGCAAACACCTCGTGCGAACGATTTTCTGCGACACGAAAAACAAGTGTCAAGTTACCATTTGTAACTAAAAATAGCAAGCATCTCGTGGGAACAGGTGCTGACGATTTGTTAGCTCTAATTGAATTTACTCCCTTGTGAAAAACAAAAGTGTCAAATTACCGTTTGTAACTAAAAAATAAAAATATCTCTCTATATTTGCATGCAAAAAGAACAAAATAATCGTTCCCTGTACTTATTATTATAAACGTTCGAACTTTTCAAATCAAAATAGTCTCGTCACCCCTAAAACATTTCCCAAGAACTAGAAACAACGATGCGTGACGTCTAATTGAATTTACTCTTTGTGAAAAACAAAAATATCAAGTTACCTTTGTAACTAAAAATAAAAACATCTCGTTCATTTGCATACAACTAGCTCACACACTGTTTCAAACCTCAAGGCTCATCTCTTCCATAACTAAAATCCTCAACCCAACCCACAGAAAATGCCGAAGTAAACCCAATATATGAATATTTCCTCCTCTTTTATAGAAGAATAAATATGGCCGTTCTGAACTGTATTGGGATCAAATCTTCTCATATACCATTTACCTTTAAAACAAGAGATTTGATTGGCTGTTTATAGTAGATCCGATCTGATTGGTGTGACCTAGCATACCTCTCTATCACTCACCGTCAACTTCACTCACGGAAGAGTCACTCACTTCACTTCACCCACTTCATCCATTGACCCGTAGATAACAGACCCCCGACTGGTCGCCGACGAGGAGGTATTTGTTTTTAACAATAAAAAAAAATTGCCTCAAAATAGCAATATCTCAGTTTTGTTTGTTCTAGACATTTC
>JAHPZR010011761.1:0-15000 GCA_019787425.1 Platygyra sinensis
GAGTCAGATGGTTACTTTTTCACTAATGGCGTCTTGATGCATCGTAAATACCGTACAAACGAGCGCAATGGAACAAGGTATGTTGACCGTATTGTGGTACCAGAATCATATAGAAATGAAATCTTGCGGGTTGGTCACACAATCCCCTTGTCCGGTCATATGGGTAGGAATAAAACCGTAGAACGGATAAGTGCCCATTTTTTCTGGCCCGGTCTACATTTTGATGTTCGTAAATATTGTGCAACTTGTCCACAATGTCAGGTAGTGGCAAGGAAATTGAAGTCTAGTAGGGCACCCTTGAAACCGGTGGAGATCGTTACCGAACCCTTCAAGAAGATCGCCATAGATATCGTTGGGGAATTACCAAGAACAACAACTGGCTATAAGTACATCCTAACGATTGTAGACTATGCTACCCGGTACCCGGAGGCTATACCCTTGCGATCAACAAACTCAAAGACGATCGCAGATGCTTTGATTCAATATTTTTCTAGAGTAGGTATTCCCGATGAGATTGTATCAGATCAAGGTTCTAATTTCATGAGTAAACTAATGGCCCAGCTGTATGATCAATTAGGGATCACTAAGATCAAAACGTCAGTATACCACCCTGAGGCAAACGGGTTAGTAGAGCGTTTTAATGGCACCTTAAAGGGGATGCTAAAGAAGTTTGTACAAGAGCGAGTTCAGACCTGGGATAGGTATCTCCCATACTTGCTTTTTGCATACAGAGAAGTTCCCTCCGAGTCTACTGGTTATTCCCCCTTTGAATTGCTTTATGGGCGTACGGTAAGAGGACCTCTCGCGGTTATAAAGGAAACCTGGTTGGAAACGAAGTCTTCAGAACACAATCTGGTAACACATGTTCTTGAGATTCGAAGACGGCTGGCGACAATGCAACGAGTTGTCCAAGAGAACATCAAGAAGGCACAAAGTAGGCAAAAACAGCTCTATGATACTCATAGCTCAAAAAGGCGATTGGAAGTAGGAGACAAAGCTTTAGTTCTATTACCCACACCCGGAAGTAAACTAGAAATGAAATGGCAAGGTCCCTTTATAGTTACTAAGGCATTTGAAGATGGCTTAAATTATGAGTTGGACACGGGTAAGTCACACAAACAGTATCGTACTTATCATATTAACTTGCTGAATAAATGGCAAAGTAGAGATGAAAGGGCGGCTTTAGTAATGGAAGAGTCCCCAGAAATGGCACTGCCGCATGAAAGCAATGTTCCAGCATTAGGTCATGAGGAGACCTGGGAAGATGTTGTTATCTCTGAAGATCTCACGGAATCCCAAAGACAACAGGTGAGGGAGTTGCTGCATGAATATTCTGACGTATTTTCAGGAAAGCCAAACTTAACACGTGTAGCCACACACAAAATCGACACAGGTGATTCTCTTCCAATTCGGTCTTCACCTTATAAGATACCTCAAAAACTCGAGGAGGAGGTCAACAAGGAAATTGAAAAGATGTTGGAAATGGGAATAATTCGTCCATCCACTAGTCCTTGGGCGGCCCCTGTTGTAATAGTACCAAAACCTGATGGTACAATAAGGCTATGCGTGGATTTACAGAAAATTGAATTCTGTTACAAAGATGGATGCCTATCCAATACCCTCAATGGAGAAAATGATTGACAAAATTGCTTCTGCAAAATACATCAGTACTATTGATCTAACAAAAGGCTATTGGCAAATTCCCCTGGAGACTTCCACTATTGAGAAGTCTGCATTCATTACCACAAAAGGGTTGTTTGAGTTTCTCGTTATGCCCTTCGGTATGAAAACAGCCCCAGCATCTTTCCAGAGGATGATGTCTGAAACGGTCCTCAACGGACTAGATTTTGCCGATGCATATATTGACGATGTAGAGGTGGATACAGCCACTTCCTTTCCACAGCACATTTGTGAGCTCAAACAAGTTTTAGAACGTTTACGAGAATGCAAGCTCAATGCAAGACCTTCAAAGTGTAAAATTGCTATGTCAACAGTAGATTTCGTTGGTCACCGAGTTGGTGGTGACAGAATTCAGCCCCGTGAAGCCTTAGTTCAAGCGATTATCGAATACCCTAGACCGCAGACTAAGAAACAAGTCAGATCCTTTCTTGGTTTAATTGGGTATTACAGGAAGTTCATTCCCAATTTTTCAGATCGAGCTGCTGTCCTTACAGACCTTACAAAGGGGAAGAGCCCTAGTAATATACCATGGAGTACTAACCACGAATTAGCATTTCAGGATCTTAAAGGTGTTAAACAGTAAATAAATTTAAACTACAACACGTGCATGTAATGTATGTTTTTTGGAATATCATTTTTAAACCAGTTTAATCAATAAATTTCAACAAAGGCAAATAAATTCTAGCCGGATAGTGTGGCATTTTTCTATTTTCATGAGATCATGGGTGTCTGCTGACTGCTTGAGTGCCTCATGTGTGATGCTGTTCTTATTGTGATCAGAACAGAAAACTTTACAGCAAGTGCAAGAGATTTTGAAAATTACCTGCAGTTTACAACTTTGTTTTCTGGAAATAGAGTTTACAAACAATAATATTATGAAGACTTGCATGTAATCCTTGTATTTGTGACAAAGGCTGTTAATATTACAATGCACATGACTCCTAATGGCTGTCTTTTCTTTGCATAACATGTAAAATTGCACCAGATGTTTTGGTGCATATACATGCAGTTGCATCTAAAAAAAATGGTAAATCACCTTGCAGAATAAGTATGCAGAGTATGTAACACAGTAACCGTCAGCTCATGATTTGCTTGAATATAGAACATTTACAAAGTCACTAAATAATACATTTATCAACTCCTTTTAGAAGCTTGACAGAAGTCTGAAAGTGGTCAGAGAAGAGGAAAAGAGAGGTCAAATGTATGACGCCCTGCATTCATGTACATGTACAGGCCTAATCTCTTCAGATGAGTCTGGTGTAAAGGGTGATACTCTGGCCACCAGACCTGTCACCTGGAGGACAGATGATGTAAGCAAGTACTAATTTCAGCTGCTTGATGAGCATTGGAAGGCAGGCATGACATCCCAACAAAAATTCCAGTCTGTGAGCTGGATTCTTGGGTCTTCCTAGTGAAAGGACCATGACTGGAGTCCCGCAACACTTGCTTTTGGCATGTGCATGCTGATTAAGGGGCATTATAATTTTGTTTTAGGGTTTTGTGCAAAAGTGATGATTATTATGTTTACTTTTGTCTTTTCTGGCATGCAGACCAGATATTGAAATCAATATTGGGGTATAAAGAAACATAATTTTAATTTACGTCATCCAGATTCATTGTTTTTGCATAAACCCTTCATTTAATTAGTTAGGTGACATTTTTCTCTCAGATTGTTTGCTTGTTGGCTAGTTTAAAAGTTTAACACTATAAAAGGCCTGTTACAGTATTTGATGAAGTTGGCTACTGGCTTATTAAGACATGCAATTTATGCTGTGTTCACACTGGTACTCAAAATGTTAAACTGTAAACATGTTAAACAAACCACAATTCTTGTAAACATGCTTAATTTATGCAGCTTTATTAATTATGATTATGGCAACCAGGTATTGGAATTCCAAAGTATTGATTGAAATCGCATTATAAGATTGTATTTGTTTCTAACAGGCCTACTTTTGCTAACGATTACAGCTCCCATACAAGAATTTTCCAAGTAGCCTTGAAAGGAAAGTGTACACAATGCCATCAAAGTCATAAATAGTAAATGCTGACTCAACATACACTGAATGTTCAAAACCCACATTATGTACATGTAGTATGATACTGAAATACTCTTACAAATTTGTGTTTTAGTATCTGAGTTGCTGTTTGGAACAAAAATTGAATCAAGTGGCCTTAAGAACTGATAGTAGATACTCTTTTTTTATTCTGTGTTATCAAATGATTTATTTTGAATAGCTTTACTGTAATTCAAATTTTAATTTTTGTTTTAAAAGGTAAGCAGGTTTTATTTTCATCCAGATCATTTATCAGAATCTTATTTTTAATAGCGATACATTGCGTGTGGTATTACCTGGACAAAATGATACACTGTTTTCAAAGTAAGATAGGCTTAATGTTCTTGTTGGGAGGGTGATTTTGCGCCTGTCAAATAGATATTTTTAATAAATAATATTCCCTTTAAGAGTCAAGTGAGAGAACTTTCTTGCTAAACTATATGTGTTACAACTGGTTTGTTATGGTAGGAAAATATAATTAGAATTACGCTTATATTTTATGTGAATAATTGTACATCTGTAGATAGTAAACAGCGCTACAGAATTTTAAATAAATCATATTTTTAAAATTAGCAATGCCTTTTGTTTTTGCTGTTTTGACTGGGAAAGGAAATGAGCTTTAGTCGCCCGAACATTGGTAACCAGCAGGTCGTGGGACTGTAGAAAGATCAAACGAATCTCGAACACGGGGTGAGAGTGAGCGAGCAATGCCGGCCGATGCGCACTGAAAACACCCGAATATCACCGTCCCAGGAAATACAAGAAAACGCGAGGAAAACGTTGGAATACGCACAATTTTCAATCCATTAACCTGAACGGTGAACGCCAAGAAACAAGCGTTTTCTTGAATTCACCCGCGTTTGCTGTCAGAGAAAATGCAAGAAAGCTTCTGAAAACGCAGGAAGACACAATAATTTCCGTGCGTTTACCGAACGGTGAACGCTGGAAAATAATGCGTTTTCTTGAATTCCCTTGAATTCACCTTTCTCGGATAATACAAGAAAACAGGAGAAAACTTCTGTGAACGCTGGAATGCACCATGTTTTCCTTACGTTAACCGAGCGGTGAATTCTGGTAAACTGTGTGTTTTCCGAAATTTAACGGCATTTGCCGTTCTGGAAAACAAGGGAAAATGCCGGTTTTCAACTGTAAACCGCGGGTGAACGTTAAGTTTTACACCGGGAAAACATCTGTGAACACAGGCAAACAAGACATTCACCACTGAAGTGTTAACAGACCGGCAAATTCCAGAAAACATGCGTTTTCCGACGTTCACCGTAATGGGAAAATACCGGATAATGGAACGAATACTCGAATTCACCGACAGCAAAACAATGGGAAAACCTTGGATTTTCCGATCGGTGAACACCAGTAAATGTAAGCAAATGCCACGTTTTGCGTAAATTCACCGCGCGTTTTCTTCACGGTAAACGCCACCTTTTTGCCGTGTTTTTTTTGGCTTTTTTACTTTTCCGACCGACCGACCGACCGACAGACCCAAAATCAGGGAACGCATTCAACAGTAAACAAAAAAAAAAGTAAATGGCCTAAGAGGTAGCACTTCTAAACAACACACTATCAACCTTGTTCCTAGGGCCTTTTCCATGGCGTGGGAAGGGAAAAGGCCCTGGGACCAAGGTTGAACCCACCGTGATAAATGTTTTGGGTCAGTACTCTAAAAGGTATAGAGCGTCTTTTATACTACAAGTACATGTTAAAAATATTTTTAAAAAAGGACGCTTAATGGCAGTGTAAATCAACCGAAGTTTCTGCATTACTGCCTTCTTCAGGGTGTTAAGCGGCCACGTGAATTATCGAGATCGTTATTTGCAATCCGCATTGTTGCAGTGCTGTTTTGAAACTGCTTGTGCGTTCCAAAATAAATATTTTTAATATTTACCCTAAAAGAAGAGGAGAGGCGGTCGCTTATGGGAGGTTGCCGCAATCTGAGGTTCGACTGTATACAGAAATATGCAAGTTTTAATGACTGAATTTTCATCTTTTATTTTCAACCAGCAAAATTTTACTAACCGTGCATGATAACTATTAGTGAACCACACTTCTTATTGTTCTACTCAGCTGATTGTAGATACACCGCAGTTATAAGACAACGTTTAGAAATGCCACATTTCAGTATCGTAACCAAAATATTTACAGCTCAACAGTTAACGCGTGGGAAGAGTGTCCTCCGATTGTTTTACATTCTAGGAGGTATTCATAGCAAGCTAGAGAATTACGGCTTTCACAAACAAAACTTTAATTACTTTAGATTTTAAGTCTAATGAAACAATAACCAAGGCTAAAAGAAACGTATCAATGTCTGATATCAACGTCTGATAACGAATACTGAAAAATACAATAATGAAAAACTGCTGTTGACCTCCTTGGAGGTATTCATGGCGAGCCAGAGAACTTCATTAACAAAACCTTGATTCAGGTCTATCAAACTATAAACAGGGCTTAAGTAAACATATCAATGTCTAATATCAACGTCTGATAACGAATGCTGCAAAATGCAATAAAGAAAAACTCCTTTTTACGATAACTACAGAAATTCACGCGCGCTCATTGGCTAATTTTTATTGTCAATATGCGGACAGACACATAAATTTAAAATTCATGCGCGGACAGACACATAAATTTAAAATTCATGCGACACGTAAGCAAGCGAGAGCGGGAAATTCGACAATTTGTTATCGTAAAAAACAAATTGGTGTCAGTTTTTTATGCGTCTGTCCTGTTATTGACAATGAATTTCGTCATAACATTGTCAAAGTAGTCTGCGGATCTACTCGGCTATCGCCTCGTGGATCCACAGCTACTTTAACAATGTTATGACGAAATTTATGATTAATAACAGGACAGACGCATAAAAAAACTGACGTCAATTTGTTAAGTTGACCCGTGACCTTGGAGGTATTCATGGCGAGCCAGAGAATGACGGGTTTCATATACAAAATTTAGATTACTTAAGATTTCAGGTCTATCGAACAATAAACAGGGCTAAAATAAACTTATCAAACTGGAATGTCTGATATCAACGTCCGATTTAAACGAATACTGAAAAAAGACAGTAATGAAAAACTCCTGTTGACCTCCTTGGAGGTATTCATACGCATAAAAGCGACAAAACTAATGAAACAAAGAGAAAAATAGCAGCGGATAATGTACTCAGTTTGAGCAAAATCATAGCGAATGTAAGCTTAGTAATAAAGATAGACGTGACATAACTAGACCTGAGCTTATGACAATTATCCTCACTCTGATGAAAGCCACTTTCGCAGTCCAACATGGCATCTTTGTTGTCGTTTCCTAGAGTTTGAATACGACGCACCTTGTCGTTATCAGTAAATGTTCTTCTTTCGTCTGTAGCAACATTCTGTCTACATTTTCTGTTCACTGAGAACTCATTTGATTTCTGGTATGATTTTGATAAGACCTTCGCTAAATCCGCTAAATCAGTTGATTCTTTTGCTATTTTGAGTTCGCGGAACGACCCGTTTCGAAATATATGCTCATTACACACGACATCTACCGCGAATGGTGTGTGGGTCTGTATGATTGGTGATAAGCTTCTGGTTCCGCCACCGACTTCGACGGTTGAGCCTTCATAACGGGTCTGCGGTATTCCCCATTGCACGTGACTGAGTTTTGTAGAGATTTAAAGTCGGCCTCACCCGACTAACAAAGTTCTGAAGTGCATCTTCAAATCCAGTTCGGAGCTTGGCTTCGCCAAATACTGGGGACTTTGCAAGAAAAAAATCCCCCACGGGTGGGGAAATTCAAGAACTTTGAAATGCACAATTAGCAAAGTCTCCACATCAGCCCGGGGTTCGCCCCTCGGGGAAGCCGATGACAAGTCCATTAGAAACAAAAAATGGCAAAATACATTAATACTTCGAAGTCGAATTCAAGTTTTGGAACGATTGCTAAAGCCACGTGCGTTAAAATGACTACAAAAGCGGTCGGGAAAACTCAAGCTTTTGCTTTAGCGTGAAGAATAATTTGATTTTGAATCAACATGCGGTCATGCAGGAAAGCACGTCTACGAAATTGTGATCATTTTGTTGCTTTTAAACAGGTTTCTTCGCCTCAGCGTGAATGAAAATTTATTGTTATTGAGCATCCGGACTTTTGTCCGGATTTGGCCGGTTTTCCATACATTTCTTTGTAATTTTTTTACGTTTTTAAATGCCTTTATCTCAGTCAAGACTACCCTGATTAACACCAAACTTGGGGATTTTATGAATCTCGGTGAGCTCTTTCTGACTATGGGGACCAATAGTTGCTAATCCCATAATTAGCAGACTCGTACCTAGTCCCTCACGGTATGAAATCAGGCAATTAGGAAACATATTGCCAACGCATTCCAGAATAATAGGGAGTTTTAGCAAACCACGACGGCTACGGCGAGGAGAGCGTCACAAACAAAAGGTTTAATGAGCAAAACAATAGCTGTGCACGTGCGTTTTGAATCTTTGTATATTTCTTTGCCGTCCTCTGCAAAACAACAACGTGAAATGACTAAGTTCTACGTATTTTGGAGAACGCGAACCGCAATGGCTAATTTTTCGTATCTTGTTTTCAAAAAAACGTCGTGGGTGCATGTTTAGCCTGAGCGAGTTTTTAGACCGACAAGACTACTGGACAGATTTACACAGCTGCGACATTCAAAGGTAAAATATAAATTCATTTTTTACAAGGTTTTGTCCCCGCCGTCGCCGTCTTCATTGCTAAAACTCCCTAATAACAGCGCGTTGGGAAGCGTTTCCAACGGGGGTTGAAAAACGTTCAATGCATTTTTTACTTATCTCTTATGCCGGGTTTTTGCAAATAGGGTCACATACGGACTAACGCATCCCTCGGAAACGGCTATAAGACGTCTTGTTTATTAATTTCTCGGTTTTCAGGCTTGATTTCCGCTGATCTCTCGATTACGTCTACAAGTGCCCACGGGATCCTCTCTTGAGCAATAGCTAGTAATCAAACCTATTCCGTTTTAAGTGGTATCTTTTAGGAGCATAATGAAGCTCAGACAACGTCCACAAAAGTCTCCCGTAGGAGTTAAATTCAAATTTTCCGAAGAGCACTCCTTGTTGGTTTTTCATATGGAAGCTCTCCCCGGGTTTCCAAATGTCTAACGGGAAGTGATGGAGTGATGGAGTGAATCCGCGCTCCACACCTACAACTTGGAAAATATTATTTTCCAAGTTAAAAAGGGGCAAAAAGGCGCAATGCGTTTCAAACAGGTGCGACACAATATTTTGGGGTTAGGTGCACTTAAACATTTTACTTCATGGCAAGTTACGCCATGCATACTCATGACTTTCTACTGCGTCAAGCTTCGATTGGAGCCGAATGATATCTGTTACTTTTTCTTCGTTTCGTTAATATTCTCTTATGTCATAACACCATACCTCCAGCTCGTTTGGATGTTGTTTAGCTACCCAATCCGTGATAGCCTGGTATCCTTTAAAAATTCCGAGACATAAATCCATGATACGATTATTTAAAATGGTTCTGTTTGCAAGGGACTGGTGCTTTGTGAGTATTTCGTTAATATCAGACATGTTGACTTCGTCACCTTTCGCTATGGACATCTGTATAAGTGAATTCAGTCAAAGGTCAGATCAACTAATAACGAATAAATGACTTAATTTGATCAATACCCAATACATAGCAGCTGTGTAAAGGACAAAGTTCAAGCAAGGTGATGCATGACACTCAAGTCAAAACACAAAAAAAATAAATGACATAAAAAGTAACCCGAAACCCTAACCGTAACTTCAATCCATCAAAAAGTAAAAACTAAATCTCCAAAAACCCAAAAACCTAACCTTTTAGAGTTCAAAAACCCTGATCACAAAAATATGTATTGGTTTCTTTTTTACAGTTTTTTCTGAATGCAATCAAGTTTCAATACCCATCCGTGAGGTTCTATTATGAGCCTCCGACGGAGGACGTGAAGTCCGTGCATGAACCAACTGTATACCATTATCACCTTTAATTGCTTTATATGTATCTTTCTTTCTTTCTTTTCTATGCTAGTATTGTAATTTCAAAATAAAAGCTAAGTAAAATAAAGTGAATTTGAAGTTGAAAAGGTTTGCTAAGCTTTAAGAGTTGTTTGTTTGATATATGTACAACTGCATTTCAATTCTTAAGCTTGAAATATCCTTACTCTCGAGAAAGAGGGGCCAGGTATTTTAATTCAAAGAAGGCAAAAAGGTCAGCTTGACCCTATCGATCTATTTTTCGTGCTGTGAAGCATGTTCGGGGCCCACTCTGCAAGACTAAAGCACTTACTGTAATGTTCTCTACAACTTCCTTCAGCTGGTTTACCAGATCTTCTAATGTAGGACCTGAAACAAGCGAGGAAGAAAACATAGCAGAGACCATAAAAATCAGACTCAAGGCGACTAAGAGTTTCTGGTTTTGAATCAAATTAGAAAGGTTCAGCTGAAACCCCAAAACAGATCGCTAAGACCTCAGGTACCTAACAAAGTGTGAAACACAACTTGACTTGTTACAAACGTCGTCCTTTGAATTAAGGCCATTTCCTTCTTAGTTCGCAGCACAAAACATGGAATAGTATAGAGACGATGAAGCTATTGAACCAAGATATGCAGGTCGTTTAAATAATAGCAAAACGTGATTGGCAAAGAGAGTAACAGACATATACAAGGAAAGTCATGAGGAAGAAGGTGAAAATTGTATCAGGACAGGAAAAGATAACTGATCACATCTCAATTAAAAGGCAGAGGAAGCAGCTGTATAAATATAAATACAACAAACGTACAAGAAAGCTAAAAATAGCCACGAACACTGGAACCCTGCTCTTAAACCAAGGCTAACAAAAGACGGACTGAGCATTCCAGAGAGCTGCTAGATAGTCCACCACCCCGAGCACAGCCAGGCTGAAATGGACACCGGCCAATCAACAGTGATAGAATAGGGAAGAAAAAGAATGCCCTGAACACGGTCTGGAGATCAAAAGCGTTAGGCAATCCAACGTAAGGAAAAAGATGACGACTGGTACATTTACCTATAATGCTTTGCGCACGAAAACTCTAAAAGACCGTATAAAAACACACAAAAAAATTGTAAGTCATTCAAACTCGAAAAGAGCAATGCTTTTTAATATAGTAACGACTGCCGTTAAACCATATCTTTCTACATACCCAATGGGCTTAGCTTGGTTTGCAAGGTATTGTGGTAAAATGTACAGCCGCCATCTTTTTCCTTACGGTGGATTAGATCACGAAAGCGTCGTATTTTAAACATTAAACGTCAGGTCCGTGTTCCTGTATGGCTTTCTGGAGAACAACCCGTAAACACTTCAAGTAGCATATAAACCTCTGTCAACAAGTACCTCCGAATAATCCTCCAAATTACCATTTCAAATGAAGAACTTTCCCTAGTAACAAGGGAGGAGAACATAGTGTCTCAGATGAAGAAGAGACGATCAAGTGAATAGGATGCACTCTGCCTAACGAAACGTCAGCATTAGCAAGGAGGCTTTAGATGGATCCCGAAGCAAAAATCAAGGAGCGGGCGACCAAGGAACAGCTGGGGTCGGACGACAGAGATGAGAGGGCGGAGACAGACTTTGGCTGGTCTACCAAATGCAGAGGGAAGGGGAAGAGACAGAGAGAGATCCTGGCAGACTTCCTGAAAGGTTTAAAGAAAGAAAAATTCTAAGTTACTTGCAATGATTTTACATAGCTGATTGTGTTGTCAAAATATTTCCTGTTGGAAAATAGATGAAAATAATGTTAAGTGATTAATTGCCCCCGCAGGGTTTTGGCCCAGAGGCCAAAACCCGAGGAGGCATTATAGTCTCCCCCGCGTATGCGTATAAAGAATGTGTGAAATATTGGTGTAGTATGCGAATCAATCCCGATTTGAAGAAACTAGGCGCGCACGGTGGTCCCGGTTAATTTTTCATTCAGCTCGCAAGGCATTGCTACATGGGTCATTCTTGCAACCACGAACACGAAGAGGAGATCGATAAAGATACTATTTGCTGCACAAGAAGGAGACGAAGATATGTGCCAAAATATGTTGAATTCAAAGGAAAAAAATCTCGATGTCTGTTCTGCTTTCGAGATACGTTTGCTCGTAGAGTCCTCCTATATCAAGAAAAATGATTTGTTTCAGTATCAGACTAGAACAACGGAATGGTTTGATATTTTTTTCCAGAATGCACTTCGTGAGAGTATTTTGCAAAGAATATCATGTGATAGAATGAGTTAAACAGAATGTGTTGGTTTATTTAACTTAGTTGATTCTTTGGATCATATTTATGATAAGATGCCTAAGTTACTTGAACAGTATGAGTGATATATAGTTTACAAAAAATATAAAATTTCAGTTCATACAATAAATAATAGTTTCCTTATACGCAGTGGAATTTTTATAAGAATTTTATACCCTCGACGGATAAAATAAAAGCGGGGGCAGATTTAGTGAGAACTATTACTAGTATTACTTATACGTTCAGAGAAAATCACCTAAATATACTTGGGTTTCAGAATTAGTATCGAAAATCCACCTTAGTGTCAGTCTTTTATGACTATGTTGTTATTGCAATAGAAAACCACAAGAAGAACTTCTCACTATGGCGGTAGAAGAGACACGACAGACCTGTTTTGGGCGACACTGAAGAATGACTAGTAGTTACGGTTGGACTTGCGTCAGAAGCCTTTGAAGTCAAACTTCTTCCTGTAGGCAGAAAATAAATGAAAAGAAAAAAACAGTTGCTTTGGGTTATACCAATATGGAGAATCCACGAACTTGTAAGTTTTGACATCCTTTGAACGCAAAACAAATGAGATAATCACAAGAATTGCAATTTGGTGCTGGCATGATTCCAGACACTAATTTGAAAATTCGATGATACAAACAGGCCAAATGTAGTCGTTGCTCCTGGAAAAAGAAAAAGAGTCGTTGTTGAACTCGTAGGAGATGCCGTTTTGTTCAGAATATCATCTGTGACACCTGATGTAGAATATAAAATAAAGAGTAAAAATAAAGTGGTGTAATTTCATTGGGCCTCCCTGTCAAATAGCTGCTAATTCTTTACGAAATATTATACAGACCATCAAGACTAACAATCGATGCCAATAGCTCCACAAATAGCGCATGAAAAAAGAGGGAACATAGGCTCTCTCTCCTGTTTTGGTTCTGCCGTTTAGGAGTCGGGCCACAACTACTGAACTGAACGACTGGAAGAGACGAACTGTAAATTATTAACATAGTTGACCAGAGCATAGCGACTCTAAAGATGTCTAAAAATTTTAAAAACTGCTGATCGACTCACACTCAGCAGTATTACAAGGATTCGTTTCAAGCCAGGTCTACCTATCTTGGTTTCCATATTTAACTAGTCACTGTTCTTTGTCTTGGACATTCGGTGCCAAACGCATGTATCAGTTACTAGCAATGCTTTCTTATATAAATGGAGCAAAACATGCATGAAGAACATTTTGGAAAAGGATGAAAGAGCCATTTAAGTAGAGTTTCAAGTGAGTTGTTCAATTCAAATTAGTAGTGCTTTCCATGGTCGGCACCAGGATGAAAGGATCATTAACTGGTACCATTAAATTATGTTTCATTTTCTTTTTCCTTTTTTCCTTAACTTGGTTTAGATCTTTTTTGTGTGGTTATGTGCTTTCTTTTATTTTTCTCTATTATTTTGTACATTGCAACCAAGGTATTTATCTAATCAGCTTGTTTTGTTTTCTTACTATCTTGAGTTGAGATTTTTGTCAAATTAAGTTAATTATTTTTATGCGGTTTTTCTTGTTTTAAATCTGGCGAATAAAATTGTTTTTGTTGTCTGTTTTTTGTTTTTCTTGTTGTAGTTGTTGTTCAAAGTATGAGGTCAACATGTTTTAACGCAGTTTAAAAAAAATGACCTTGGATCGACCGATTGGAGCCAGTAAAAGATATTATCGACATCTCATGGTATCTTGTTACTTATTGTAAGCTAAGTAACAATTATTCTTCTCAATCTCGGTGAATAGTGGCAGAATATTTACCGAGCCGCGAAGCGGCGAGGTAAATATTCTGCCACTATTCACCGAGATTGAGAAGAATAATTGTTTTAGTATATACACAGGAAGTGATCTCAACAACATTTTCAGAAGGAAACCATTAAAAATCGATTTAATTGACCTCTCAATTCGTGCGTGGAAAACGTGCAAGCGGTACAAAGCATGCGCGAATTCGCGAAACTATTTACATAATCTTTGAACATGGAAAATCTATAGTTAATATTCGAAAAAACCTCGTGACAGTCTAGAATAATGGTCCTTAAACACCGTTCAAATCAGTGTGAATCAAAAGTATGCTTTATTTTTGTTTGGCGTACGCATTATTCACTCCGTAGGGGTGAATAATGCTCATTAGCCAGAGATAGCGAACCAATCAGATTGCTTAAAACACCAAGATCACTGAGTGTGTATATACTAAATATGGTTATTCTTCGATGCGTTTAAAGTGTCTATGCAATATTGCCAAAAATGCATGTGTCTTTTTCCGAGGCCTGGAACCAGTGACGTCTCAAGGTGTGTCACTTTCGATTGCGTCGCGTGTCATTGTATTTCCTACAACATTACCAGTCGTTGAGCTCTTAGAGGATTTTATTCCTTGGAAAATGTTCTCAGACGATGAAGCATCCAGTAATGCATCATCGTTGTCTGGTGTTGAGTCGCTGCAGTCAGTGGGAGAAGGGGAGGGCTCTCTTAACTCACCAGATCGATCGTTCAGCCCGATCAAATCGAATCTATATGCAACGTGAAAGAACGAGACGTGACGAAGGAAAATGAAGACGATGAAGATGGTATACTCTTTGCGATCTTAGAATCTCGATTCGGAAACAAGGAAACAGTCTGTAATTGGCAAACTATTAAACTGTCATGCCTTCAATATAAGAAAATAAGGAAAGCGCCCTTCTCTTTGGCAAGTTTAACCTGATGTAACCACTTCAGGACGGTCGCGGAAGTTTGCAAATCTAACACGCCTGCTGCAAATATCATGCTTCAATCAAACGTATGTACTAGTTACTTCAAACAGTATTTCACTTTTTTGCTTGGAAGGGACAGTATAAATATTTTTTTCTCAAGAGGGCACGATAACGAATCCTGCAATCTGATTGGTTCTTAGCACGGTCTGGATTTTCCTATATCTGTCCACGGTCACGGTGACAGCGAGAACCAGCGGCAATCGTCAACCTTTACCTTTTTTGCACTTCCATCGATGA
>JAHPZR010011761.1:20000-29297 GCA_019787425.1 Platygyra sinensis
AATGCTCAGTCCGTCTTTTCTTAGCCTTGGTTTAAGAGTAGGGTTCCAGTGTTCGTGGCTATTTTTAGCTTTCTTGTACGTTTGTTGCATTTATATTTATACAGCTGCTTCCTCTGCTTTTTAATTGAGATGTGATCAGTTATCTTTTCCTTTCCTGATACAATTTTCACCGTCTTCCTCATGACTTTCCTTGTATATGTCTGTTACTCTCTTTGCCAATCACGTTTTGCTATTATTTAAACGGCCTGCATATCTTGGTTCAATGTTCTTCATCGTCTCTATACTATTCCATGTTTTGTGCTGCGAACTAAGAAGGAAATGGCCTTAATTCAAAGGACGACGTTTGTAACAAGTCAAGTTGTGTTTCACACTTTGTTAGGTACCTGAGGTCTTAGCGATCTGTTTTGGGGTTTCAGCTGAACCTTTCTAATTTGATTCAAAACCAGAAACTCTTAGGGCGCGTTCGTTTGGGATATTTCGGAATAAGAATATATTCTGGAATATATTCCGGCTCTTCTGCTCCTGGGAGCAGAATAGCCAGAATGGAAATCCAGCTATTCCGGAATGAGAATAGCTCCCAAACAAACGCTTACTCGCATTATTCCAATTATTCTTATTCCGGATTGATCCCAAACGAACGTACCCTTAGTCGCCTTGAGTCTGATTTTTATGGTCTCTGCTATTTTTTTTTCCTCGCTAGTTTCAGATCATACATCAGGAGAGCTGGTAAACCAGCTGAAGTCCATTACAGTAAGTGCTTTAGTCTTGCAGAGTTGGCCCCGAACACGCTTCACAGCACGGAAAATAGATCGATAGGGTCAAGCTGACCTTTTTGCTTTCTTTGAATTAAAATACCTGGCCCCTCTTTCTCGAGAGTAAGGATATTTCAAGCTTAAGGATTGAAATGCAGTTACATATATCATACAAACAACTCTTAATTAAAGCTTAGCACACCTTTTCAACTTCACTTTATTTTGCACTTTCATTTTGAAATTACAATACTAGCATAGAAAAGAAAGAAAGAAAGATACATATATAGCAATTAAAGGTGATAATGGTATATAGCTGGTTCATGCACGGACTTCACGTCCTCCGTCGGAGGCTCATAATAGAACCTCACGGATGGGTATTGAAACTTAATTGCATTCAGAAAACATAGGCACGCAATGCGTGCAGGAGTTATTTTTTTGTTTACTGAAAGGTTTCGGAGATAGCAGGATTAAATCGATGACATGTAAAATGTTTTACTAAACAAACTACAGTAATCTGACACGTCTCCAAATTAATATAGATATCATCTTATTTTCTAACAGGCAATTTGATTCGTTCTTTGATACTACCTACACCGTGATTGGTGTGACATGCGCACATGCATTTCTGCGACATGAAAAACAGTGTCAAGTTACCATTTGTAACTAAGAATAGCAAGCATCTCGTGAAAACAGGTGCTGACGATTTGTTGGCTCTAATTGAATTTACTCCCTTGTGAAAAACAAGTGTCAAATTACAGTTTGTAACTACAATCGTGGACAAAATTCCTTGGGACACTTGTGTAATTGCACTAATTTTTTGTGTTTTTTAAAACGGAGTTTTAAAAAAAGGACTGTTATGCGTTGCTTTCCCCCCCCCTCCCGCCCCCCATACAATGTTGAAAATCTAGAGAAATAGAGCGTGTACACTTTTCCAACATTGTAGAGGAGGGGGGGGGGGGGGGGGGGGGGAGGGGCTGAACAAGTGTAGATGAATTCGCGCCTGACTGTTTGCTTGGCGCATGTGAAAAGGCGCCTCAAATGTAAATTTGTCCCAAGACTTTTGTCCATGATTGTAGAAAATAAAAATATCTCGTTATATTTGCATGCAACAAGAACAAAACAATCGTTACCTACCTACACTATTGTAAACGTTAGAACTGTCTCAAACTTAAATAGTCTCGTCTCCTTTAAAACATGTCCTACGAACTAGAAGCGACAATTCGTGACCTCTAATTGAATTTACTCTTTGTGAAAAACAATAGCATCAAGTTCCCCTTTGTAACTAAAAATAACAAAAGGCCATAACTTGTTAGCCCTAATTGAATTCACTCCCATGTGAAAAACAAAAGTGTCAAGTTACCATTTGTAACTAAAAATAGCAATATCTCGCTTTGTTTGTTCAAACATTTCATGGGAACAAGTGGTGACGATTCGTCAGCTCTAATTAAATTTCCTCCCTTATGAAAAACAGAAGTGTTAAGTTACTATTTCTAACAAGAAACAGCAAACATCTCGGGGAAACAAGTGCTTACGATTCATCACCTCTAATTGAATTTACTCCCTTATGAAAAACAAGGGTGTCAAATTACCCTTTGTAACTAAAAATAAAAAGATCTCGTTACATTTGCATACAAGAAAAAAAGAAAACAATTGTCGCTTCCCCTTATTTTGTAAACGTTAAAACTGTTTCAAATCCGCTAAATATGTCTTTTGAGCTAGAAGCGACGATTCGTGACCTCTTATTGAATTTACTCGTTGTGAAAAACAAAAGTATCAAGTTACCGTTTGTAACCTGAAATTAAATATCTCTTCCCATTTGTTAACCACTTACTCATGAACTACTTCAAAACGTAAAACTCACCTCGTTCATATAACTAGCCACCATTACACTGAAACAACCCAATGTACGTTATGTAACTGTCACAATCCCCTCCAAACCGGACTAAAAATCACAAACCGGCAACATACACGTCAGTCTTTATTATTCAATCACCAAAGTCCTTGTACTTCATACAACCATAGAACTCTCAAGACTTCATATACCTCAATAAGTTATCTTAAACAAGAAATTTTCTTTTTCTTCTACTACAATTCGTGCTGGCTATTAATGTGATAAAGCGAAAACCCTGATAACATTGACGAGAAATGATTAAGTTTCACTTATTACGTATCTTCTCATCCCAGTGGTAAACAAAAACCATTATAAATGTAAAATCGTCACAGAATTTCTTTTTGTTCCGTTGACGAAATTAATCGTAGTCTCTTCGCTTTTCTCGTTGAAACTTATCACTGAAACTGATCAATGGATGCTGAGATTAACGAGTCGCCCTCGACTCTGCAGCAATATTTAGGTTTCACTACAACACGCAAATGATTGGAACCTGGTCACAACCTTTTCACATTCCCACTAGCGCATTCCGCCCCCTTAAATACAATTGTTCCTATCATAGAAACCCCATCAACATTAGTAGTAGAGCGGCTAACACGCATTTAATTCAGAACCTTATACAATGGAAAGATCTCACCCTTCATCGCATGCTCGCAGTTATATCCCAAAGACTAAGTTTCTTTGACTGATTATCCAATTGCTAATGACTATCAAAACCCGCCCACAAAATCCTCAGCTTAACCCACAGAAAATGTCGAGGTAAACCCAATATATGAATATTTCCTCCTCTTATGCAGAAGAATAAATATGGCCGTTCTCAACTGTATCGGAATCAAACAATTTACCTTTATAACAGGAAATTTGATTGGTGTTTAATAGTAGATCCAATCTGATTGGTGTGACATACATACATCTCTCACTGATCCACTGATCCTCTCACTGATCCACTGATCCACTCACTGAACCACCCGCCCATAACATACCCGACGCGCCGACTAAGAGGTATTTTTTTTTTTACAAAAAATAACCCAAAAACTGTAAAAAAGAAACCAATACATATTTTTGTGATCAGGGTTTTTGAACACTAAAAGGTTAGGTTTTTGGGTTTTTAGAGATTTAGTTTTTACTTTTTGATGAATTGAAGTTACGATTAGGGTTTCGGGTTACTTTTTATGTCATTTGTTTTTTTGTGTTATGACTTTAGTGTCGTGCATCACCTTGCTTGAAATTTGTCCTTTACGCAGCAGCTATGTATTGGGTATTGATCAAATTAAGTCATTTATTTACTTTTGACTGAATTCACTTATACAGATGTCCATAGCAAACGGTGACGAAGTCAACATGTCTGATATTAACGAAGTACTCACAAGGCACCAGTCCCTTGCAGACAGAGCCACTTTAAATAATGGTATCATGGATTTATGTCTCGGCATTTTTAAAGAATACCAGGCTATCGTGGATTGGGTAGCTAAACGATATCCAAACGAGCTGGAGGTATGGTCATGACATAAGAGAATGTTAACGAAACGAAGAAAAAGTATCAGAAATTGCCCCAATCGAAGGTTGACGCAGTAGAAATTCATGGATATGCATGATGTAACTTGCCATGAAGTAAAATGTTCAAGTGCACCTAACCCCAAAATGTTTTTCTCCGCACCTGTTTGAAACGCATTGCGCCTTCTTGCCCCTTTTTAGGCCTAATCTTGACTTTTTACAGGCTGTAAAAGTTGCGATATCTGGGGGTATGGGTCTATCTCTGGGTCTATCCCGGTTTGACGTCACAAACTTCTTTGCATGCATGTTAACAAAGAAATTATAACGATGCAAATCACTCTGTGACGTAAAACCAGGAATAGACCCATGCCCCTTACTAGTTCGGTCGTGCAATGATGCTTAGATTTCGTAACTTTTACAGCCTATAAAAAGGTCAAGATTAGTTTAAAAAGGCGCTGTGCGTTTCGAACACGTGCAAAGATTTCAAGAGAAAAAAATATTTTTGAGGGACACTTTCAGATGTACTGAGTTAAATTCCTCCAGTCTGCTAGCCAAGTACATTTCACTGGAATGTACTATTTTGCTGCATTGTTATATATCTATATATTTAGATATTTAGTTATTGATTTGCAGACAAGAAAATTCAGTAAGAAATATCTCACAGAACCATGTTGGTCTGTTTTGTTTTATGTTAATTTTTCATAATTAACACACTACAATATACTCTTTTCCACTGACTCTAGATATCGGAAGCGTGAGAATAAGGCAGTTTTTTTTATTTATAGTATTGCTGTTTCCCCTCCATTGCTATTTTGTGATTAAGACATATCTTAAGAAAATCTTTATCGTTATTAATCTTTATCTCTTGACATTGCAGGGAACTTTGAGGGGCATTTTGGAAACAGCTTCTCGCTGTCTTCGTAAAAAGAAACACGCTGTCTGGAAGGAAACTCGAAATGTTAGTGATTTTCATTTATTTAATGTTATTTTTTCTCTCGCTACAGACAAACGTTCGCGTTTCTCAATCTCCCGAAGACTTTAAGTAGTTAAAAAATTAGATTTGAGTTTTTCCTGTTAATTTCTGTAGAGGAGGGGACTTCTTACGTGAGGTCACGAGTAGCCTCCGACGTAGACAATCTCTTCTTCACGCGCAAACATCCCAAAAAGGTCAGCAGAGGAGACTAATCCGTTCCCAACCCTCTCTCTTCCATAAGCATCCCAGATACAAAACATAAAAGTGAGCGATGTCTATTTTCCTACTGCTGTCAATAGGCTATGATTAAAGTGATTGGAGACCACAATCCTAAATAATCCCAATTATTAAAAACTGGATCATTGGATAATGCAATTCGAGAGTTTTCATTGGTTTAGCCATCATGGTATATGAGCCATTATACCATGATCTATAAAAAATGGCGAGCGTATGCGAGTTTCTTTGGGCCTTTTTATTTTTATTGTAGTCTAGTTTTCTGTATTTTGGGGCGTTTTTAATAAAACAATTATTCCACTCGCGCTTGTTGAATATGAGATGATTATAGCCAACTCGGCGCTACGCGCCTCGTTGGCTATCTATCATCTCACATCGAACGCGCGCTCATGGAATAATTGTTAATTATACCAGGGCCGCGAAGCGACCTGCCAGTATAATTTTAAGATTAAACGAGACTTACCTGTAAGTTGAAGTTTGATGTGAATTCTACCTATTCCTAGTCAGTAACAGAGGAGTCACGTGAGATTGCGCGAGCACTGGTGGATGCTGCCCTAGTGCTGTGGGCCCCAAATTTGGTGGTATCTATGCCCGCATCTTTCAAGACATTTTTGATCCAACGTGAAATTGTGTCCTTACTAACGGGTTTAAATGGTTTCTGAAAACTCAACAGTAACTGATTGCTGTTAGTGTCACTCCTATGAACACTAGTCTTATCAACACATGCTTTCAAATGACGAATAACACATAAATTAGGCTCCTGGTCAAAAGCTTCCAGTTCAATAGGCTTCTGATGTTTCCCTGGTCGGGAGTGCTTCTGGAGGCTGGTCAGATAAAAAATACATTTCTTGTCTGACATGTCCATGTGGTTAACATCTAAGCAGTGAATGGTTTGTGTTCGCTGACCAGTCAACAGAGCTAGTAACATAACAACTTTAAATGCAAGTTTCTTAAGTGAAATGTCCTCAACAGGAGGGTAAGAACGAAGATGAGTTAATACTTGACTGACATCCCAGATGGTTTCACAACGTGGTAATGAGGGCTTCTGTTCAAAACCACCCTTTAGAAATCGCTTTACTAATGGGTGTGTACCAAATGTAGCAGAGTCACTAATGACAAGTATTGTTGAAATGGCTGATCTTGCTGTATTAATTCTACTATAGCCAACACCCGACTTGACTAGTTCTGCCAAAAAGTTTATCCCTTGAGCTACAGTAGCTGAAATTGGACTGATCCTTTTGGAGTTGCAGTAATTTTCCCACTTGGAAAGATACGTTCGGTACTGCTTTTTTGTCCCATCTCTCCAGGCACACATGATGATATCTGAAGCTGCTTGTGAAAGGTCGCTTGCATGCGCGCAACTGTTCCCGGATAAGTGGCAGATGGGAAGATCCAGTTTCTTGTGTAATGGATGTACTTTCTGTGGGTGGCTGGGTAACATTAGTGGTCTGGCACTGTGCTGCAGAAGGACTGGGCAGCTTATCAGCATTCTCATAGCCATTGAGTACCACACCTGAGTTGGCCATCTGGGGATTACCACTACCCCTGTGGCTTTGTCTTGTTACAGTTTCTGAAGAACCTTTGGAATCACACTGAAAGGGGGAAAATACTAACCATTTAGTTCATTCCACTGAGCGGAGAAAGCATCTACTAAGTATGCTCAGGGTCAGGTCTGAAAGAAATATATCTTGGGAATTGTTTATTGAGTCTGGACACAAACATGTCAACATCTGGGTGAGCTTCACTCTTGCAGCTTACCAAGGGCTTTATTTAAGAGAGTGGGGTTCAGCATCCACTCAGCATTGGTGTTTATTTCCCTTGACTGTCTATCAGCTGCTACATTACATTTCCCTGCGATGTGTTCTGCAGAGATCCAGATGTTTCTAGCCATGCACCAGCGCCAGGTATCTAACGCCACTTTGTTACATTGTACTGAGTGATTAGTGCCCATGTTATTTATCGCAGCCACTGCTGTTGTATTATCAATTTTCAGTCTGACATGCTTATCATTTAGTTTTGACACAAAAGCTTGGAGTGAAAAGAATACAGCCATTAATTCTGGTAGTTGTATGCTCCTCAGCTTCTTGGGGTGTCCAGTGGCCCCCACAAGTCATATCTTCAAAAACACCTCCCCATCCAATTTTTGATGCATCAGTGCTAATTGTTAGTGATGGGGGGTCATGATTTATAACATTGAATGAGTTTTCAATGTTTTCGATCCACCATTGAAGTTCTGTTTTGGCATCTGTGGAGAGTGACATAAAGGCCTCATAGTTGCCATTGTTATCTTCGATAGCATGAGATTTCTCTTGTTCTAGTTGTCTGTAATACAATGGACCCATACATAACGGCAGGGAAACTTGAGACCAGTAGTCCTATGACACTTGCAACCTCTCTTATAATGTATTTTGACCTCTCCTGCAGTGCTGCGCATGCATTCTTAATTTTTTGTTTTTTCTCCATGGTCAGTCTGACAGTCATTGTGATGGAATTTAGCACAACTCCCAGAAAATTAACTTCTTGGGAAGGTATAAGACATGATTTTTCAGGGTGGGCACAAAATCCCAGGTCATCGGACAGTTTTAATGTTTCAAGCACAGTAGTTAGACATCGGTATAAGTATCACCCTGAATGTAATTGTCATCATTATAAGCAGCCAAGATGTGACCTTGTAACCTAAGACAAGAGTGTACTGGCTTTATGAGCTTTGTGATTTGACCGGTGGTTTGAGTTTGCCCCATAGTTCGTGGTTCACGAGGGGCACTTTCAATTTTTCGCAGTTGCCGGGTCGCACATGCAGCTCTAGTTTTTCTTTAAGCTTTGCTTCTTTGAGCCTACCAGCAAATCTCTTATTAATAAGATTCGCCAGGTGTTCATTTATGTTTGGGCCCGTTTTATCGGCCGTGTTGTATTCCTCTTCAATCTCTTTCAGGAGCTTGACACTCGAGTCGCCATCTTGTTCGGGTTTCGACAAAACACTGACCCCCGGTCAACTGACCCCCTACTGACCCCCTACTGACCCCCTACTGACCCCCTACTAACCCCCTACTGACCCCCTACTGACCCCCTACTGACCCCCTACTGACCCCCTACTGACCCCCTCACTGACTCCCCTACTGACCCCTTATGATATCAATGGGAAAATGAAAATTAAAAATGCCCAGAACTATCAATGGGACCCGATTCAAGTTCATCAATAAATTTCGCTTACCTGAAACTTCCGAGATAGCGGTCGCGTTGCAGATTTCCGACTCCCTTCTCATTTGACTGAAGGATTTGTCACGGAAAATCGAGCACAGAATAAGTTGGAATATCAGCAAGCATGGTATTTGTACCCGCTAGAAAATTATCAATAAAAATAGCGAGGAAATTCTGGCAAATTAACACGCACGCAACTAACCACGAGCGACACACACGATTACGTCAACCGGAAGTTTATTACGGCAAGCTTGTAGTTCCAGGTCCCTCGCCTTCCGCATGCACAAACTACATTGCACATGGCTTTAATCATGGACGGTAAGTGGCGTTACTGTTTTCCATCGATTTACCTCTTATTTTGGCTTCATACACCAAGTAGAGAGCAATCCACCGGGCTTGTCCAAAAGGTTAACACCACAGCTGCTATAGTTCTTAAATTGCGAGAACTAGACGAGAGGCCGGAATCTACCTTATAAAATTCGTCTGCCGGTTGAGGTGTTCGTGGCACGAGCAGTCCATCGCGATCCTTTCGCGAGCCTGTTTATTTGTCAGCGTTTGTCTTTGCTTCATTTCCCTATGCGTGCGAAAGCACTATTTGATGACCTTCAGTCTTATCCCGTGTTCGATTTTCCGTCAACAAAACCTCTACTAAACAGTAAAAGGAGAACAAGAGTCGGAAATCTGCAACGCGTCCGCCATCTTGAAAGTTTCAGGTAAGCTCAGTTTATTGATGAACTTGAATCAGGTCCCATTGATTT
>JAHPZR010011763.1:0-15000 GCA_019787425.1 Platygyra sinensis
GCACAGTTTAAGGCAAAAAATCTATTTGACAATGCATTTGTTTAGGCCAGGTGAATTTTTTAAGAACTTTTGATTGAAATATAGTAGAGGTGGAGGTTGTGACGAAAAGGGATAACTATTTGTTGCCTGTTGCGCATGGCATAACCCCTACCTTTTGTAACAAGCTTTATTTTCCGCCATTAGACTGATATGTATTTTTATGTAATAAAAACACATCTGCATGTCAAGTCTGACTTTGTTTAACTCAGTCAAATTGGAGTTTCTGGTCTTACTTTGTTACATTATGCATTATTATCATTATCATTATCACTATTATCATTATCGTTATCATTCATTATATATATTATCATTATCGTTATTTGTACATAGTTTTCTATTTATATTATTATCTTTATTAGTATAATGCTTGTACGTATTGTGTAGTTTTTGTGCGTTATTGTGCTCAGGGATCCCATTGATAACAGACAGCTTTTTGCATCTGAAGGGGCTACCCTGAGCGGTATAAATTGATGAAGGTTCTTCTTCTTCTTCTTCTTCTTCTTCTTCTTCATCACTATTATCCTTGACGTTATCACTGTTATCATTATCATTATTACTATTATCGTTATAGTTACTGTTATCGTTATCGTTCTCATTATTATGTCATTTTGTAGGTCTGAAATCCTCGAGCACATCCTCGTCATCACCTGAAGAACCGAAAAAGTCTAAGCCGACCTCCTCGAATTCTTCAACTTTAGACCCTAACGAAAATAATGTGTACGAGCGAAAGGAATTGAAAATAAAAGAACAACAACATTGTGAAGGGAAAACGTTAAAGGTAAGTGATTTAAGAGATTTGGTGTAAGAACAAAGAGATTTTGAATATAAGATTCAACAAATGGATTTCAAATACAACATGGTTGCCCGTGATCACCATCCACACTACGCTGGAGGAATTTGAAAACGAAGGTTTCATTCTGAAAACACATCAGATGTTTTCCATCCACACTACGCCAGAGGATTTTCAAAACGAAGGTTTCATTCTGAAAACGCATCAAATGTTTTCCGCCCACACTACGCCAGAGGAATTTGAAAATTTGACTTTTGAAATTGTGTTTGAGAACTCGCGTAGGGAAATCACGATGAGGTCATATCATCGTTTTCAAATTGTTTTCGGTCCACATTGAAACGAAAAACCGACGTTTTCAAATTCCTCTGGTGTGAAGAGCGTCTTCGAAAAGTTCCGTTTTGGTGACGGATTAGTGTGGACGAAGGCCTAACCGTAGAAGTATGCTTGCGTTTTCAAATTTCTCTGGGGTAGTGTGAATGGGGCATTAATCAATAGGACAATAACTAGACTTTTGGAGGGCATATTGTTTATTTGTGGCCCGAGTAGCATCATTTTGCGCCCGAGCGGAGCGAGGGTGCAAATGATGCTACGAGGGCCACAAATAAACAATATGCCCGACAAAAGTCTTGTTATTATCATTATCATCAATATACAAGGTCATATCATGAAGAGTCTATGGCAATAAAATAAGCTTGATCAACTAACTTCTCTGGGTTTCGCCAAATTCCATTGTTCTGGCCTTCCATGAAGTATTTATTCAATTTCTCCATATCCCCGTACTCAATAGACGGCTTGTGTTTGGGTTTTACGTTTTGTTCCTTCGTAAACAACTTGGCTTTGGCTTCAAACATTTTGTTGGCAGACACGAAATCGCTGTCCTGTAAAATGTTGACGTTACGGCTAAGCGGAGCTGATGTTAAATGGCGATGTATGGCTGCTCTGATTCCAGTCAGGGCACTTGGAGTCAGTGCTTGTCCTTTTTCTGTTTTAACCTCGGCGTAAAACTTTCGTAAAATCTTGTTTAGTTCTTTCTTGTCAATCGTTTTCAAATCTACCTTGATTGGATGTTACTAAAACGGGGAATGGGGAATGGGGAATGGGGAATGGGGAATGGGGAATGGGGAATGGGAAATTGAAATGGGAAATTAAAAATGAGAAATTGATAATTTTTTTACATTAACTTTTTATAACGTGGAAGAAATTTTTTCAGCGGCAATTATCAATACCCACATTTTATTTTTCAAACGTTTTGTGCAAAAATAAGAAGATTCATCTTTTTTCGGCTCGTGAGTGGGCGGAATTCAACAAATGCCACAATCTGATTTGTTCCTGGAGTGGGTGGAATTTTCTCATACGGACCGCTACAGAGGGCGGAATCCATCAGTTGATCTATTTTCGTGAATGAATTAGCGTTTATCGTCATTCTTTCGCCCTTATAATTTTTTTACACTTCCATAGACGATTAATCAATGCAAGCTTATCTCTATTCACCTTTAGACGGCAAGGAAAGCTAAGGTGAGTAAACTCCATTGAATATTTTAATTTGAGGTCGTGAGAGTTTGTTTGGCTGTTTCTTGCTCGGCGCTGTAATGGCGCGTAATCCTGTGTGTTTCTCTGTACAATTTTAGTAAAAACTGAGTCAATTTCAGTCGAGTTTACCTCTCTAATCGTTGCTGTATTTGAGAGAATTGCTGTGGAGTACACTTTTAAAATTTTCTCGCTATTTGCTACTCAATTTACGGTCGACTGAATGGCAATGATCGACAAAAACTGTTTTTGTAGTACAACTTCAATCTTTGCACGAAATTTCACACCAGGAAAACAAATCTCGGGCTTGAAAATGCATTTTGAAGACCTCGGTCACAGTTTTTCCTTATACCGGCCAATAACATTTTTATCGATCTTTTTCTTATTGCCGTAAACTGGCTTACAAGTGGGTCTAGCCTGCGAACAGGCTCCCAGCGAGTTCGGAAAAAAAAATTCGTTGAGCGAGTGGGAGTCGTGACTCCGCGAGCGAAGCGAGTGGGACGCGGGGGAGCCTGTAGACATTGTTTTCAATGTACCGTTCCGCCCCTTTGTGATTAGCCTGTTACATATCTGTCAAGGAGATAATTAAACCTGACAAATTTGATGGGTTTCCCCGCGCTGATGAATCGGCTTTTTATGACAATTTACCGTAATGATGGTAAATAAAGTAGACAGGCCAAACACGACTCGTACGAGAAAAGGAGAAAACTAGAGCCGTTAGATCGTGCTAGGCGGCAAGTTTTAAGAGGTCTACAATCAGAACTAAGCCGAACAATGGCATATACAACACACAACACAGTCGACAGACTTGCGCGTAATGAGTTAAATTTAAATCCTGTGGTACTAGAACAATCAAAGGAGAAATCAACCTATACATCGAGCTCCAGGAACATAAGCTCGATCAGATAGCTGCAAGAAACATTAGAATTTCTTTAGACAAGCCTTTAGCGTTCTCGAAGTAAAGCTACGTCTCCGAAGGAAAACCAGGAGGGCAAATATATGACACCCGCGATAAGAATCCACCCACTGTACTTGCAAACAGTTCTAATCATAGCCGGGCCCGGCGTCACAATATTTATAGAATGCGGGTAAGCAACACGTTCACAGTAAATGTCATACATTGTATTTTATCCCTTAAAAGAAAATACTTGGAGACTTAAAAACAAATCTTGCAATAGAAATGAGCCAAAACAATACACCAACACATGGCAAATTATACAAAGAAGCAACACGCAGATAACAGCGGAAATCATGCAGACCTATGACTTGTTAAATTTGCCGCCTAGCACGATCTAACGGCTCTAGTTTTCTCCTTGTAACACCATACGAAATGCCTTTCATAAAGAAGAGTGAAGCGACAAAAAGGTCGAAAGACCGAAAAATAAACGGCAAATCTACAAATGGCACGAACCGTTGGAGTCGTGTTTGGCCTGTCTATTTTATTTACCATCATAGACGCGGCAGCAATTGAAAAATTAGGCTCTTCTCGAAACCAGTCGGTAGAATTCCGAAAACATCGCGCTTCTACCCCACAGTTTCCAGTCATAGCTTCTGCTCACGTTTCAAACCAGAGATATAACGAAAATGTTGCAAAGAATTGCTCAAAGCTGCTTCAAATTCGTCGTCAGTGAACTGCACGCGGAAGCCGTTGTTGACAGTCTCGGCAAGAATTATGCTAATTTACAAGCAGTCGTCAAGATCCGTCAATTATTTATCTCAGAGCTGTCAACAGTCATCGATTCAACCAATCAGATCTTGATACCAGGAGCTGGTATCATGGAACGGCGGCATCAATGGAATGTCTACAGGCTCCCCTGCGGACTCCCTCCTCACCAGACCGCTCCCGGCTCGTCCCGCTCGTCCTAGATTACACTCGGTTATCTCGCCCTAAACCCAACCGAACCGGGAGCCTGTTCGCAGGCTAAAGTGGGTCTGTTTACGTAACTTTGCCATTGAATCGGCTTACCAGCCGTCCACAAAACCATTCGCAAAAAATCTAACGAGCGAGGAAAGAGCGAGTAAATGAGATACTATACGAAGAAAGATGTATTAAAGGACGGATTTATTTCAAACTACTTTATGTTAGGGACGGACCATTAGAAAAGTGATGGGGGGGGTGGGGAAAAAACCAAAAAAAAATTCATGCAAGGGAAATTGCCAAGAAAAAAAATTCGTGCAAAGAAGAAAGTAAAGAAAAAAAATTCATGCAGAAGGAACGTCCAGGTCCGGTTGCCATAGCGTGACGTCATTTATCTGTTAGGTTCCTGTCATCGCAAGAATTTTGCGGTTCTATTGTGGTTTGCGATAATTGTTTTCAATAAAAGAAACTGTGTACTATAAGTAACCTGGTAATTTTCAGATATGATCTGGCCGCATAATTTATTTTTTTATAATAAATTTTCACAACGCGGGAATATTGTTCGCTTACACGTAATAGAGACTTCGACTTCCAATGAACCCGTCATCGGTCATAGAAAACGGGCACAAAACGAGATTTGCCTCCCGAATTAGAAGATATGGTGTTTCTCCTGACGCATTTGTACGAAATTGATCCAGTCGAATCCAGTCGAATTTTCCTCGCGGAGTTAAAGAAGGCGCGCTGGTTTTCTTTTCGCGGGAAGAACAACAAAGAAGCTTCCCCTGGATATACGTTTGGATTTGTTGTTGCTGAAACCATTAAACATGTTGTTGAAAATCAAACAAACCCGACAACTGCGATTGGCTTGTACATGAATTCAATCACCTGAGAACGACAGAGAGAACCAGAAAGTGTCTTCAGCTAGCGCTAGCCGTGACCAACCTCGTAGAGCATCGAATCAAGACATGTACATGCAACAAGACGAAGGTACCAAGTTATATCATTAGATTAATCTTTTATTTATGTCATAACTTACACGGATTGTCATGCTTTTAGATAGTATGGGGACAAGATAGGTACTAAAAATCACTTTTTTTATTTGCGAGTGAGACCCTATACTGAGTCCATCGTATATACACTATTTTTCTGAACGACAATTACATTTCGCCACGCAAACGTCCACGTAGTATTTTGACGTTGCCACGGGTTAGAGGATATTTTCTGGTTCACCCAGGCTGAAGTCCATGCAACACAGTTGCTGATGAGGGATATGCAACAAAATCGTCAAGGTTATTTTTCCGACGTGCGTGACGTACATTATAGGAACATGTTACATATCCTTTCAGGTTCACCTAGGCTGACGTCCACGAGTAATTCGAGATATGTAACAAAATCGTGATAGCGATTTTTTCCATCGTGCGTGACATTATAGGAACATGTTACATATTTTCTGCTTCACCCAGGCTGAAGTCCATGCAATACAGTTGCTGAGTGCTTTGGGATATGTAACAAAATCGTCAAAGTTTTTTTCCGTCGTGCGTGGCATTATAGGAACATGCTGTGGTGGGTTCTGGTTCACCTAGTCTCGGTGAAGTCCATGCAGTACAGTTGTTGAGTGCTTCTGGATATGTAACAAACTCGTGATAGTGATTTTTCCGTCGTGTAGTTTCCAGAATCGCTTCTCATTACTTGAAAACAACAAGGTTATGAGCTCGTGATTTCTATCACGCATAGTAATCGTGAGCGTAACCTCTTGAAAGGTTTTTGAAAATCTCGTGGCAATAATTTTTGAGAATTTCTGACTGCATAACATAAAGTGATTTTCAAAGTGTCTGGACACATGACGCGTTTTGTGGAACACAAACGATCACTGCCAGGGATATGATTACACTGGAATTTTACAAGCCACTGGTACCCCTTGGAGTTTTAGACATCTCCAAGGGATCCAAGGTCTGTTTTTGGTTGCTAAGAACGTCTGACTCGTTATGCTACAACATACACTGTACATGCTGTATACTGTATTATAATGAAAATAATAAAATAAAATTTGTAATAAATTAATATTACTCAAAATTAAAATTAGAGGATGAGTCTTATCCCCTTGAACAGGAGCCCGTTCCTTGAATAAGAATTCTATAATACAATAAAAAAAAGTGCATTCACATGTAGCTGAGTAAGTGTTAAAACTTTAAAACTGTCAACCACATAAACAGCAACATTAACACTGCCATCAGTACTTTTAACAAAAATTAAGAACCACAAAGTATGGTTTTTCATTGGCAGCTAGTCTACCTGCAACATACAGTGTACCCTGCGTATTCCATAAACAATTTCGATATTTCACTTTTCAACATATAAAATTTATAGTAAAAAATACAAATCTTAGAATTTGGTATCTTTGTAAATATGCTATAAAATTATTTCTGCCCACAATAAAATTAGAGCATTGGTCTTATCGCCTTGAATAATGATTCTATAATAAAATGAAAAAGTACATTTACATGTAGTGGTAGCGTTAAAACTTTAACTCTTACCAACATAAACTATGTAGTCAACAATATAAACAGCAACACTGCCACTGGTACTTTTAACAAACATTTAGAACCACAAAGTGTGGTTTTCATTGGCAGGCAGACTATCTTCGCTCCAGGACATACTCGTCTGAGCAAAACTGTTAAGGTTTACGTGTCGCTATCGTAAAACCACATAGGAGTGTTGGCCTGTCTATTAACTTTTCAAAAAGGTAAATCGCTCAAAGACACTCGCCAAAACAAAACTTTAGAGGCTTACGTGCCGCTACCGTAAAACCACATAGGAGAGTTTGTGTTGGCCTGTCTATGACCTTTTCAAAAAGCAATATTTGTCTGAAAAAAAATTCGCGCAGAGGGTTTCACCTGAAAAAAAAATTCCTGCACAAGCCGTGAGCGAAAAAAAAAATTCGTGCAAGCTGAAAATTCCCCTCCCCCCCCCATCACTTTTCTAATGGTCCGTCCCTTAGTGCATTTAGTTCCCCAGTTAAGGTCACCAAAATTGTTTTTCCTGGTGTGAAATTTCGTGCAAAGTTTGAAGTTGTACTACAAAAACAGTTTTTGTCGATCATTGCCAATCAGTCGACCGTAAATTGAGTAGCAAATAGCGAGAAAATTTGTTAAGTGTACTCCACAGCAATTCTCTCAAATACAGCAACGATTAGAGAGGGAAACTCGACTGAAATTGACTCAGTTTTTACTAAAATTGTACAGAGAAACACACAGGATTACGCGCCATTACAGCGCCGAGCAAGAAACAGCCAAACAAACTCTCACGACTTCAAATTAAAATATTCAATGGAATTTACTCACCTTAGCTTTCCTTGCCGTCTAAAGGTGAATAGAGATAAGCTTGCATTGATTAATCGTCTATGGAAGTGTAAAAAAATTATAAGGGCGAAAGAATGACGATAAACGCTAATTCATTCACGAAAATAGATCAACTGATGGATTCCGCCCTCTGTAGCGGTCCGTATGAGAAAATTCCATCCACTCCAGAACAAATCAGATTGCGGCATTTGTTGAATTCCGCCCACTCACGAGCCGAAAAAAGATGAATCTTCTTATTTTTGCACACAACGTTTGAAAAATAAAATGTGGGTCTTGATAATTACCGCTGAAAAAATTTCTTCCACGTTACAAAAAGTTAATGTAAAAAAATTATCAATTTCTCATTTTCAATTTCCCATTTCAATTTCCCATTCCCCATTCCCCATTCCCGATTCCCCATTCCCCATTCCCCATTCCCCATTCCCCATTCCCCATTTCCCGTTTTAGTAACATCCACCTTGATTGCTCTCTTCTCGCACCATTTATCAAACTTTTTCAGCCCCCATTCTGTCGCTTTCTTTGTACTTTTTGCTTGAGCCTTTTGCTCTATTTCGTTTGGTTGCTCTTGACCTAAATCTGAACCCTGACTGCATGTTAAGACGTCGAAATTCGGAGTTTCCTCCATCTCAAAAGCTTCGTGAGAACTGTTCTGGATAAAAAAAAAAAAACAACTTAACTTGAACGGCCTGTTAAACTCGCGCCACCTTTACACGCGCTTTCTCATTGGACAATCGCAGTCGTACGACGTCTCCTCAGCCAATCAAGAGCAGGGCGGTAAATGAATTTGCCGCCCGCACACGGTCATTTATGCCCGCTGATTAGATGCTTTGATGAGGGCAGTTTGCTATTTGGCCGCGTATATTGATGATAATATTTGTTAATATTTGTCGCTTCTTACTTTTACAGAATGGCTTTGATTCTCTACACAGAAGACGTATCGTGTTGTTTTCACTAGCTATGATCATGATACCATTTCTACCAGCTTCTAATCTCTTTTTCCCGGTGGGATTTGTTGTCGCTGAACGAATTCTTTACATTCCAAGTATGGGCTTCTGCATTCTCGTTCCGTTTGGAATTTCAATCTTGTTTCACGATTCAACGCATGAAGAATCTTTAAAACAGGAGGTGAGCATACTCTTTTGTAGTATTTACCTTACCAATTCCCCCAGTCACTTCTTTGAAGGTGGGAGACTGGGCACCAGCAACGTGATGCAAGTTTTATCAGGCGTCTCCCTATTGTTTCGCTTCATCAGATAAGTGCGGTTTTAAAAACCTGTCTTGCAAGTTTGGTTACTCAGTCATACAGACACTGTAAATGGCGCTTATTTAAGCTAAAAAGTTCTACTTAGCCTACTGTTTCTGTGTGGTTAAAATGAAGGCTTTTGAGATAATCTTGATCGACAGTATTACCAGATTCCAAACTTTGTTCATCTCAGACGTTTGCATAAGGTCTATGTTCCTACAAAAATGATTATTTGTCGAGTTAGCTCAGCGTTTTCTGTTCATTTGCCTAGTTATGTTTCCGCCAATAATAGATTTATTACTTCTCCGGACCACTGAGCATTTAAAGATTTGCGCATTGCCCTTGCCTACAATATCAACAATTTTTTTACGATGCTTTCAACTTAACTCAGTCTCTCCAACCTATTTCCACATTGCAGGACTCTGACGAAAATATCACACAAGAAACTTCCTCTATAGACTGGTGTTTTGGTTTGAGTATAGCCGGCATAATATTTGTTTACAGTCTTCTATTGCTGTTTGCTTTCAAAACTGTACACCGCAATTCAGAGTGGCAAAACAAAGAGACCTTGGCAAGATCAGGACTTAAAGTGAATCCCACGAACGCCAAAATTCATGTTACTTTAGGAAATTTTTTGGCAAGTAAGGTGAGTCATGATAGTCACAGAACACACCAACATTTTTAGTGGCCATCTTGCCTTTGTGCCTTCGTGCCTTCGTGACTTCGTGCCTTCGCGCCTTCGCGCCTTCGCGCCTTCGCGCCTTCGGGCCTTCGCGCCTTCGGGCCTTCGGGCCTCCGTGCCTTCGTGCCTTCGTGTCTCTTCAGTGCGTGGTCCATAGTATGATTTCTCTACGTACCACTCAATTCCTTATAATTTTATTCAGTCCGACTAGATTTTACAAACTCTCCTTCATTTGATCCTCCATTTGCACTCTTAAAATCAGCAAAGTGCCATGAAACCCCGCCGTTGCCAGACCTTATATAGTTTACTCTTGGAGCTGAGGTGAGTCTCCACTCTCTTCTCCCTATTTCAGACTTAACAAGGTTTTTGTCATTTCCTTCTCAGGGGCTCTTATCTTGTGAGAACCACTATCGTGAGGCCTTGCGCCTGCGGCCACATTTCGTTGCAGCCTGGGAGAACCTGGGTTTAGTGCTCCTGAATACAAGTAAGGATGTGTAAAGTTATCAAACCCCTAAAAGAATGACACAGTCCGAAAACAAGTCTCATGTTAATCTGGTAGAGCGGCAGAAGTACCGGGAACCTTCCCATAAGTACTATCTGATCAGTAGAAAGTTTGACCATTA
The DNA here is from genome assembly GCA_019787425.1 of Platygyra sinensis. Taxonomy (NCBI): domain Eukaryota; kingdom Metazoa; phylum Cnidaria; class Anthozoa; order Scleractinia; family Merulinidae; genus Platygyra; species Platygyra sinensis. Next base: position 10,122 of record JAHPZR010011763.1, read on the forward strand.
GAAAAACACCTTGGAGAAATCCAGGACAGACTGCAGATTTTACCTACCTTAAACTCATTATTTCTCTTTACACAGAAAGAGCCCAGGACGCCGAGAAATGCTATTTGAAAGCCCTTTCAATTAAACCTAATAGTGCGGATGGCAACATAAACCTCGCACACTTGTTACGAGTGACGGGAAGATTCCACGAAGCGGATGTTCAGTATGAGAAAGCTCTATCTCTCAGGCCTAACCATCCACAGCTCAATTATTTTCATGGCGTCGTGCTGGAAAAGCTTGGAAAACGAAAGGTAAAGGTCAAAAGAATACTTTTACGGGTCACGGTTTTGTGCCTTTTCGACAGAGATGCAAAATTGCCGGGAAAGGTTGTTTTCGTTATAATGCGCGGCAAAGCTTAAAACGAATAAATAGAGGGCAAATTTCCCAAACATACGTTTTCTTGGGGCTGCCAAATCGCGCGCATTTTGCTAGATGTTTTTACATCAAAGCTGGACTTCACATAATTCTTCTTTGCCGTTGGTGAATGCTATATTGGTTGCAGTCTGGTTATTAGTGTTCGCCGTTTCACTTGCAATAAATCTCAATTACTTCAACGCCAAACTTTTTATTCCTGACTGTAGAAAGCAGAGGAAAGGTACATCAAGACAACAGAGCTGACACCATCAGATCCAGTGCCGTTCTTTACACTTGGGAAGATGCTTGTCGTGCCTGTTTTAAATAGAAAAGTAAAAAATGGAAGCGAAAAGCAATAAAGAAGGTAAGCCGGGTGCTCAGTGAGTCATAATTTTAACTTGCTCCCAATGCGTGGCTAAGTTTACAACATAGTTGGTAGAGTCTTCCAGGGGTACTTCCTTATATGGGCTATATGGCTATGTGCGACCCCAAAGGGTCAACTTTGCTCCCAGGGCTTATTTTCAGCCGTTTTGGTCCGAATAAGAATCGATCTGATTTTAGTCATTTGGTCTCAAAATTAGGTATGGATTTTGCGATCTAGTCTTGAATTGAGAATGTTTTTAAGAGGAAGCTAATTTTTTACCATTATCGATAACACCTGAGCCCATCACAAAGACCGAGTTCAACTGATCGGTCTGAGCTAGGTAAATAATTATAAGGCTATAAGGCAGGTTTGAAACAGGATACTAATTTTGATTTAACGGTCAGGTCTTAAATAGGGCAGGAAAAATTGCAGACATGATGGCAGATTTTTGTCTTGTAAGGGTTTTGGAAGGAGGGGGCGCACACCCCCGCCCAATTATTTAGGGAATACCGGAGTATGTAGGACTGCAGCGCACTGGTGGTGCAACAGCTAAGATCATTTCTTTGCTTTTAAAAGCTTATTGCAAACAGCATAATCCTCCCATTTAACTCTGCCTTAATGTTAAAGTTAAGGTTAACATCCTAAGCATTGAAAGATATAAAATTTTTGATGAAAATGTTTTAATACATTCTTTTTTCAGGGAGAAGAGTATTTAAAGAAAGGAGTGAAATTAAATCCTTCGGACTTAAATGGCCGTCTCCTACTTGTTCAAGTTCACCTCCTTAAGGTAAAGGTACTTTTCCATTGTATTTGTTGTTGTTGCTGCTGAAATAAAGCGGTTTTCATTTGATTGTCAAAAGTAAATGGTTTGCATTAACCACGCTACCCGATTGGCTAAAAAAATTCGCGCCACTTTTTCATCCAATCAGAAGTAAAACCATGTAAAACCAATCACGACTTGTTCACACACGGATCCCCGCCCTTCACGTGAGCTTCGTGTTATTACTTCGAGTTTTGATTGGTTCACTGGAATGTCTGTGCCCTTTTGTGATTGCCTGGAGTGATAACTTAGGGACGGACCATTAGAAAAGTGATGGGGGGGGAGGGGAATTTTCAGCTTGCACGAATTTTTTTTTTCGCTCACGGCTTGTGCAGGAATTTTTTTTTCAGGTGAAACCCTCTGCGCGAATTTTTTTTTCAGACAAATATTGCTTTTTGAAAAGGTCATAGACAGGCCAACACAAACTCTCCTATGTGGTTTTACGGTAGCGGCACGTAAGCCTCTAAAGTTTTGTTTTGGCGAGTGTCTTTGAGCGATTTACCTTTTTGAAAAGTTAATAGACAGGCCAACACTCCTATGTGGTTTTACGATAGCGACACGTAAACCTTAACAGTTTTGCTCAGACGAGTATGTCCTGGAGCGAAGATAGTCTGCCTGCCAATGAAAACCACACTTTGTGGTTCTAAATGTTTGTTAAAAGTACCAGTGGCAGTGTTGCTGTTTATATTGTTGACTACATAGTTTATGTTGGTAAGAGTTAAAGTTTTAACGCTACCACTACATGTAAATGCACTTTTTCATTTTATTATAGAATCATTATTCAAGGCGATAAGACCAATGCTCTAATTTTATTGTGGGCAGAAATAATTTTATAGCATATTTACAAAGATACCAAATTCTAAGATTTGTATTTTTTACTATAAATTTTATATGTTGAAAAGTGAAATATCGAAACTGTTTATGGAATACGCAGGGTACACTGTATGTTGCAGGTAGACTAGCTGCCAATGAAAAACCATACTTTGTGGTTCTTAATTTTTGTTAAAAGTACTGATGGCAGTGTTAATGTTGCTGTTTATGTGGTTGACAGTTTTAAAGTTTTAACACTTACTCAGCTACGTGTGAATGCACTTTTTTTATTGTATTATAGAATTCTTATTCAAGGAACGGGCTCCTGTTCAAGGGGATAAGACTCATCCTCTAATTTTAATTTTGAGTAATATTAATTTATTACAAATTTTATTTTATTATTTTCATTATAATACAGTATACAGTGTATGTTGTAGCATAACGAGTCAGACGTTCTTAGCAACCAAAAACAGACCTTGGATCCCTTGGAGATGTCTAAAACTCCAAGGGGTACCAGTGGCTTGTAAAATTCCAGTGTAATCATATCCCTGGCAGTGATCGTTTGTGTTCCACAAAACGCGTCATGTGTCCAGACACTTTGAAAATCACTTTATGTTATGCAGTCAGAAATTCTCAAAAATTATTGCCACGAGATTTTCAAAAACCTCTCAAGAGGTTACGCTCACGATTACTATGCGTGATAGAAATCACGAGCTCATAATCTTATTGTTTTCAAGTAATGAGAAGCGATTCTGGAAACTACACGACGGAAAAATCACTATCACGAGTTTGTTACATATCCAGAAGCACTCAACAACTGTACTGCATGGACTTCACTGAGACTAGGTGAACCAGAACCCACCACAGCATGTTCCTATAATGCCACGCACGACGGAAAAAAACTTTGACGATTTTGTTACATATCCCAAAGCACTCAGCAACTGTATTGCATGGACTTCAGCCTGGGTGAAGCAGAAAATATGTAACATGTTCCTATAATGTCACGCACGATGGAAAAAATCGCTATCACGATTTTGTTACATATCTCGAATTACTCGTGGACGTCAGCCTAGGTGAACCTGAAAGGATATGTAACATGTTCCTATAATGTACGTCACGCACGTCGGAAAAATAACCTTGACGATTTTGTTGCATATCTTAAAGCACTCATCAGCAACTGTGTTGCATGGACTTCAGCCTGGGTGAACCAGAAAATATCCTCTAACCCGTGGCAACGTCAAAATACTACGTGGACGTTTGCGTGGGTAAACCAGAGAGTATTTATAATAATATTATGTACCTATACGGATTTTCTATGTATCCGAAATGTAATTGTCGTTCAGAAAAATAGTGTATATACGATGGACTCAGTATAGGGTCTCACTCGCAAATAAAAAAAGTGATTTTTAGTACCTATCTTGTCCCCATACTATCTAAAAGCATGACAATCCGTGTAAGTTATGACATAAATAAAAGATTAATCTAATGATATAACTTGGTACCTTCGTCTTGTTGCATGTACATGTCTTGATTCGATGCTCTACGAGGTTGGTCACGGCTAGCGCTAGCTGAAGACACTTTCTGGTTCTCTCTGTCGTTCTCAGGTGATTGAATTCATGTACAAGCCAATCGCGGTTGTCGGGTTTGTTTGGTTTTCAACAACATGTTTAATGGTTTCAGCAACAACAAATCCAAACGTATATCCAGGGGAAGCTTCTTTGTTGTTCTTCCCGCGAAAAGAAAACCAGCGCGCCTTCTTTAACTCCGCGAGGAAAATTCGACTGGATTCGACTGGATCAATTTCGCACAAATGCGTCAGGAGAAACACCATATCTTCTAATTCGGGAGGCAAATCTCGTTTTGTGCCCGTTTTCTATGACCGATGACGGGTTCATTGGAAGTCGAAGTCTCTATTACGTGTAAGCGAACAATATTCCCGCGTTGTGAAAATTTATTATAAAAAAATAAATTATGCGGCCAGATCATATCTGAAAATTACCAGGTTACTTATAGTACACAGTTTCTTTTATTGAAAACAATTATCGCAAACCACAATAGAACCGCAAAATTCTTGCGATGACAGGAACCTAACAGATAAATGACGTCACGCTATAGCAACCGGACCTGGACGTTCCTTCTGCATGAATTTTTTTTCTTTACTTTCTTCTTTGCACGAATTTTTTTTCTTGGCAATTTCCCTTGCATGAATTTTTTTTTGGTTTTTTCCCCACCCCCCCCATCACTTTTCTAATGGTCCGTCCTTAGGTTTTGGTTTTACGACCTCTAGCTCTAGGGGTTGCTGTAGTTGTCGCTGTTGTTGTTATCAATGTGTCCATGCCTTGTACAACATATGTGCTAGACCATTTACTTTCTTTCTAGGGAGAGCTTGATTCTGCCGAGTCCGAAGTGCGTTATATCCTCGCTCGTGATGTTTACAGCACGGACGCTGAGTTTGTCCTTGGCAGGATTCTGGAGCTTAAGGGGTCACTCAA
>JAHPZR010011764.1:0-22500 GCA_019787425.1 Platygyra sinensis
AATATATATTCATTAGTTTCCAAAAAAAAAAAAATATTATATATATGTGGTATTATTCATAAGCACTCATCATCCCACGTAACCTGTATTACTTTTGTTGCGTAATCGTCACATAATCGTAATCCAATAGTTTTCTTCCTTTTTAATTTTAACCCCTTGCGTCTGCATATATCTTAGAATTTGGGTTTATACGAAAAAAAAAGGTTGAGGGTTTGGTGTCTTGCGGTAGAAAGAAAAAGTAAAAAAGAAAAACACCCTTGACATGTTGAACTCTTGTGCTTCAGAATAGTTTACAGTTAATTGACCCTCCCCTCCCAGGTAGGTTGGAAAAATTGTCTGAGTGTTACCAGGTGAAACCCAAGATCATGGGGGTTTAACGATTATGTGACAGATTACGCAACAAAAGAATACAGGTTACGTAATGATGAGTGCTATGAATAAATACACATATATATATATTTTTTTTTTGGAAAACTAATGAATATATATTCCTACATAACATACTTTCATGACAATCGTTCTTTATATCGAGGACTTCGTTAAATCGAGGTTCCACTGTAGTTCATTTCCAACAGTTCACGGCTTTCCTTTACCACCAGTCCCCCATCAGCAGCAATATGGACTCAACTCTCCCTCATCTTTCCCACCTGTACAAATGTCCTTTACATCAACAGTTCCTACAGTTTACAGTACTTCAATGTCAGCAGCACCCCATCAGCAGCAAACTTTAAACTCCATGTCATTTCACTATCCGGTTCCGCCAGTACACAACTCCTTGGCATCACCAGTCCCTACAATTCAAGATCAGGGTTTCTCAATTTTTACAGCCCCTCATCAGCAGCAAGCTTTGCACACGGCTTCGTCTGCATTTGGTGCAGCTTCCGTGGAACTAGGTGCAGAAGCGTCTGATTACGGAGTAACTGCTGCGACTGCCATAGGAGCACCACAAACTGCTCCTTGTCCAACGGTAAATCTAACAGGAGTTACGGCTACAGCACCATCAGCAGTAGAAACGACAACTGCAGCAGCAGCAGCAGTAAGAACAGCAACAGCATTAACAACAACAACAACAGTAACAGCACCGACAACTGCTTTAATAACAGATTCTTCTGCATCATCGTCGGAGACAATCACACCACCGCCAACAACTCAAGGACATCTTGAAATCCAGGCATTTCTTTCCACATTTTCCGCCTTAGAATTACTTCTTAGAAGGCAAACTGAACTGCAACGAGAGTAACATTCTCAGTTTATGAAAGTTCTTGCAGAGCATTGTCAGCGGATGGTTGATTTTTGGCGACCTCAAAACTCGTCAAATAACGTAAGTTACTTAAATTGCACTGTTTTAGAAAGAGAAAAGGAAAAAAATTGATTGAATGCTGAACGAAAGAACAAACGAACGAACAAATGGATGAACTAACGAACATAACGAATCATTCAACCAGTTTTAATAGATCAATGGACGAGTCGATGAATGAATAAATGATTGAATGAAAGAAGAAAGAATTACATTGTAACATGGCACGAACGAACGAATGGATGAATGATTGAACAAGCGATTTTTTTTCTCACCTTTAGGTTGTGCATTACTATTTTTGTTAGGCAATAGATTGTGCAAGATTTTTCTCCACATGGCTCCCCTTGCGTTTACAAGGGTCTTTACAATTATAATTATTATAATGGCCAGACGAGACAATTGGTAAACAATACAAACAATGCCCCTAGTCCTAACAGCAAAAGAGGTGCAGGTCAACGAGAACGACTCAAAATAGAGGCTGGTGCAGGCCATCTCTCCCCTGGTACGATTTTTTTTTTTCAGCATTTTATTGCTGGGCAGGAATTTTTAGGCATTACTGTAATCCCTAACCCATCCGCCCCCTCCGGCTCCCCTCATAACAATAATGGCCATTCCTCACATTGAGGCAATTAAATGTAAGCTAATGTAAGTCGTTTAGCCCCTAACCGGCGAGCCCCAACCAGAAGTTCACAAGCCCCCATTCGCGCTAAGAAAAGGAGCCAGAGAAAGAGTGTTTTCGACTTCTGGTTGGGGGCTAATGGACTTCCAGTTGGGGGCTGATGGGCTTCCGGTCGGGGGGTATACGGTTAGGGGCTGATCGACTGACCGGATATACATGTATCTTGCGCAATGGGTCCACCCGGACTTCTGCTGCATTACTACGTTTGAACCCTGTTATTTCGAATTCTCTGGGGACACAAAAGGAACTAGTCGGAAATGGCTTTGAGTTCAATATAATGGGGAATTCGAAGTAACTTTTTACAATTAACGGGGTCCAATTGTACATTTAACTTTTAATATTGAGTTGTGAAGAGAATCTTACGTCAGATAAGTGACGACGAGTTTAACTAAGAAACCTCCAAGACTCGCAGACCTCGCGTGTTCGCTCGCTATTTCCGCGCGTGTTTTGCGTGCATGCATTCATCGCGTCAGTCTGGGAGTCGCTTGTTCTCGCGTGTTTGCGGAAGAAGTAAACGTCATATAATCTTTTATGCGAAGTTAACTAAAAGGCGAGTAGTACTTTATTTACGACAATTTCATTTAGCACAAAGCTTGCATGTTAATTAAATTAAGATTGTGTGCAGAAAAGAGATGTTTTACAAGCTTAGGAGTTTTGCTGAGTGACTCAGCCAGCAATTTCCTCATCAGGAAGCTTCAGGAGATCGGAGCTGAGACAATTACATTTTTAAGTCACATTTTGACATATAACTGAAGATATATTTTCAATGTCATGAACATTTTCGTTCTTTATTTCATTATTATTTATTTACCACAACACGATAATTTGCCAATAGTTTATAATTCGAATCATTGTGAATTTTATTTATTATTTTTTCTTTAGATTGTTTATCTTATTACCATAAAGATCTGAAAGGAATGAAAGTAACAACTGTTGTTACTCTCAGATTTAGCAGCTTTTTTCTTTTTTCTTCAGCTAATCTTGTGCCTCGCTACTTAAAGAACATAACATTAATATCATCACACTATCATTCCTGAACTATCTTACTGTATCAGTGTTCTGATCAAAGTCTGGTTAGATATGTCTAAATCATAAGCATTTTTCTTCTACTGCACCCCTATTTATTGGCTAGTTCATGGTCACATGACACCTAACAATGAAACTGTTTCCTGCCACACGCCATGAATGGGCAACATTGCAAACGCTATGGCGTCAAATGGGAAACAGTTCGCTGTTATCCGCAAAATGTTAACTGCTGTTGCACATCATTTGTGTATAAAGTGATTATTTGTTTTCTATCGGTTTAACCCATTTACTTTGCTATAATTATGACAAATCACTTAATAACTGGTCACTTGTGGAACATATTTTGTTTCCCTCGAATCTCAGTGATTGAGTTTCAACATTCTTGGGAAACAAGATTAGCTGTTCCACTCGAGGCCAGTCATTACAGTCAAAGTGAGTGAAGTGTACTCCTCAAGATTGCATTAATGAACTGATTATTTGAATATTGAACCCACTAGTCGTTTCAAGAATATGGCAAATGGGTTTAATGCTCAAAAAATTAAATTAAATATTGATTTGGTAATAAATATTGCATTCTTGAAACGACTAGTGGATTCAAGATTCAAATAATCAATTTATTAATGTAATCTTAAGGGGTACATTTCACTAAGTTTGACTGTCAGTGCTAACTACTACCTTTGCAAACCTTCTTGTCACTACTTTCAAAGTAAAATTTTTTTTCTGAATTTTGTACAGTCCACCATTCTTCAAAAGCACTATAAAAGTTCACTTCGTAAACTAAGTTGCTATTTTTGTAAGCGAAAGGCTATCAGCAATCAGCTCAGCTGGGCTACACAAACCCTCCAATAAAGATGTTCTTTGGGATTGTCACGCAATCTTTCTCTTCCATGAATGACATCTGTGTTGGAAGAAGATTGCGTGAGTCACTCATGGAGGAAGATTGCGTGACAATTCCAAAGAGTATCTGCATAGGGGCTAGGCTACACACAGCAAATCTGATTTAGTATTACAAGTGCTCTGTCCAATATGACTATTCTAGCAATTAAGTTGTTGAACTCTCTCCATTGATCAAATGTCCAAATGTACTTTTTAAGGTTTCTCCATTAACAACAACAAATCGTTTCTGGTTCTTGGAGTACATGAACATTTCACCATTTCCGATGTTAAACCAGAGCCCATGTAGTTGAACTGAACCATCATCAAGTTTGTTGCGCACATATCCATATGATTTAATGTTCTGCATTTGTTGAAGAACATGTACCTGCAAATGTTTTGGAAGCAGTAATGCAATAATGATTATTTAAGATCAATTAATATTTAGAGAGAGAGAGAGTAATTTCATATAAAAAATTAACTAACACCCAAAATAAATAAATAAATAAATAAAACAAATAAATGGGAATGTGCAGTGGAATTTCCATGAAGTGGCTCTTCATCCACTGTTCCCAGGTCGAATTAGAATTTAGAAGTGTTAATTTTTGTTGATTTCATGTTGAGTTGTTTAACCCTTTCACCATACTATCCCGGTTTTCCGGGAACTTGTCATGTCATTATTTTTTAAAGCTAACTCAGTAAGTGAGCAAACCAGTTGAGTAAACTGTAGTGCATAAATTGCTACACAGTAACACCATGTTCATATCCTGGAACTACAATGGGAAACAAAAGTGGCAGTTAAATTAGATTTTCGAGCGTCTTGGTCACATTTCCCCCCTTCCTTCAACACAATATTGATTTTTCTATTTCTTCGACTGCACAGACCACAGCGCTTGCACAACATTAAATTGGGAGGCCAGGGGTATCAGAGAATTGACACTAGATACAAATAAAATAGAAGAAATCCTAAGTAGCAAACAGCATCTTTTCTTAAAAGTGTCTCAACTAATTTTGTCGCTCATTGTAGCTTGCATTGGAAGCTCATGCAGGAGAATATCATAGAAAAGAGAACAGTATCATTTACAGTGTGTTGAAAAGACTCCCCACAGTGGCCTCAGTTGCAAGCTAATTCCAGTCAAAAAGCGAGGATATGAATATGATCTATTTGTAAAACCTTTTATTTTCTAAATAAGTAAGTACATCAAGCCATGAGTACTCTATAAAACAGTGCAATTACCTGGGAAAGTTTATCAACAACTGGTAGATCCTGAGCCTCATCAAACATCATTTCTAACTTATCGTTGTCTTTAGCATTGCTGCTGAAGTCTGTTTTTGCTTTCTCTTCTGCACGAAATGAAAGCTGCTCAAACTTTGTGAAGGATGCTTGTGCATATCGCCTGAGCCATCTTGATACCCAGGAGTCTTGGGCATCCTGGGTGACAGTGGCATCTGTAGCATGATCATGGTACAGACAGGCCATAGCCTAAAATTTTAATATATAGATTTAGGCCAACCTAAAAGCATATCTCCTTGGCTGGGTTGTTCAGTGCCCGATTGAGCTAACCCAGGAAAAGGTAGAATGTTGATTTGAGTTTTGTAATTTTGCGGTGAGGTTTTCTGTTTACTGTGTGACTTCCTGTTTTGAGTTTTATAGTAATTCGAATAAACTTTAATCCTGGGCTAGCGTTAACAGGCTTCCGAACAATCCTGCCCTGCTTTCAACAAGTTAACCTGACATGAGCCTGCGATCCAATCAAAAACCAGCACTTGGTCAGCGGTCAACTTAAAAAAAAAAAACATGTGACCTTGATGAGCTGTACACTGGAGCCCACGATATGGTCACGTGATACTGGTCAGCAGATACCTTGTTTCCACATGGTGTCAATTGATCATAACATGGATGTCCAATATCAAAGAAGTACACAGTAAACCAAGGCTGCATGTCTCTGTCAACCTATTATTTGGAGTATGGCCACCATGTTGCGCGACTCCACCGCCACTGTCGTCGTGCGTACACGCTCACGAGCAATACCACTGCCCATGATAACCATGAGAAAATCAATTCATGGGATTCTTTTTCCTATATGGTTATGGGGCTCCACTTGGCAGCCCGAAGAAGCTCCGCTAAAAAAAGATGTTTTAAAGTCTTGAAAAGTAGGAGGAACCCTTGGGAAAAGGAATACATTATGTTTTTCTTTTTTTTCAATCCAATCTAAAACACCTCCAAACTATTCTTTGAAGTATAATTCGAGGTGGCTTGACTTGCTATTGGCAAAATCCTATGCAGAAGAAAATTCTCAGTCCGTTGTTACTACCCTTGGTGACAACAGTGACATGCTAAATCAGGATCCCAAGTACAACACCTCTTATTATTAACAGCTTTTATATCCATAATCCAGAGTACCTGCAGATTGAGGTATTTTTAGCATTATGTCCCGCATTGTTTGAACTCAGAATTGGTGTCAAACTATTGATCTTCCCAGCAAGCTATGAAACTCAAGATTAATGTAAGGGCCGATTTACACGGTACGACTTTGGCGCATGCGACAAGCTTACGACAGGCCTACAATATGACTTGGGACCATTTACACGTGTACAACATTTTCACTTACAAAATTAAATATATAAAAGTTTGCACCTGGATTTACGGAGCAAAAAAGTTCTAACAAACGTAAACAAATATTTTAGCTGCCCTGCGCTTTGCAAAAACGACGAGATGTTTTTCGCTTTAATCTGTTCCGTACTTTTCAAGAAACGACTTTATGTGAACCAGTCAACAACAACTTCGTTCGCCATTTTGTCGCAAGAAAACTTCTCCATCGTCCCCTACTCAGTAGAAATTCGCCACAAAATACGTATGTTCTATAGAGTTCAGCTACGATTGTCACAGCGTTTTAAAACATGTTTTAAAATCCTATGACAATTATTTTGACGTACACAACAGTCGTAAGCCAGTTGTAGGTTTGATTTTCACGAAACGATTCATGTCGTAGGCCTGTCGTAAACTTGTTGCATGCGACAAAGTCGTACCGTGTAAATCGGCCTTAAGAGTTTTGAAGTCCAAAAGTCTATTTTAGACACAGACATGGCAGCTTTAACTTGAATCACCATTGACACAGTACATAACAAACTTAACATAAGAGGTATACACTCCTCATTATGAGCTCCTATGAGCATCAAAATACAGCACTACCAAGCTGGAGGAGTTCATACCTTACAATCTGAATGACCACAGACTGCTATGTGTTGAACTCCAGTTGAGATTGCTAGCTCCAAAGCTGCTCTTTCTGACAGTACACTGTGATGGTTTTCTCCAAACAGCTGATTGTGTGGCATAACATTTCCAGGATTTCTTACTATGAACATATCCCCAGGATCTGCTTGTGTAAAGCTGGTTGGGCATAAGCGGCTATCCATACAAGTGATCAGAAGCATGCGTGGCTGAACAGAGTAAAGTTAGAAAGTATATATTGTATGACTGTGTTCGACTAATATTTCTTTACCTTGCCAGTTTTTTTCCTTACACATCAATCACACGCCTGGGGTTCGAAAACTTTAACCTCATGCTTAGTCACACTTAGGATAAAATATTTCTGCCTAGCTGAGATTTGTGAAATATTACTGCCTTAACTAACATGCTTTCAAAAACTATGGAAACTCAAACTAATGCAAGGAAAGAAAACTGCATGTAAATGATGGTACACCTACACAATTCTCTGATTTTTAAGGGAAAGTCATGTCTGGCAAAACACATCCTGATATTGGGTGTGGGAAATGTTTTAAACATCTTCAGTAATATTCAGAAAGTCCTAGGAAATCTTTACATGCCATAGAATATGATCAGTTTCTTTGAAAATCCTTGCTGTACTTCTAGAAGATAAAACCCTCACACCCAGGTGACTTGAAAAAGTTAGAGGTGTATAATATATGGGCTATAGAAGTATATGAGATGATCTAAAGCATATAATTTTTCAGCCATTTTGGTCACAAATAGGGTAATGATTTTGATCATTTTGGTCATAAATGGGATGGTGGTTTTTGCACTTGTCTTAAAATGAGTATGTTTTTTTTAATAAGAAGCTAAGTTTTTTATCATTATCAAAGAGACCATCAACAAAAGCCTGTCACAATGTCTAGGTGACTAATCACAAGGCAGGTCTAACAACAACAACAGCTTTATTTATCCCTTATTTAAAATTAAAATTATATTAAATTACAGTGACATAGATGTTAATTAATTTTAAAAAATAAGGGTAACTGACAAACCTAAAACGGGGTACTAAATAATTAAAGGTCCAGATCATAAATGGGGTAGAGAAAATCACAGATTTTGGTCATAGGGAGGGTTAGGATTTTTGGAAGCGGGCCACACACCCCCACCCAATTTGTCTACAGGTACACCCCTGGGATAATACCATTAATAGTGAGCCAAAAGGGTTGAATATTAACTGTAGTGGTGTGTTGAGAGAGAAAACGACCTTTAAACTGGCCAAAATATAGAATGGTTCATAAACCCAGACTATTAGGCAATGTTTAAGTTCACTATCAAACAATGTACAAGTTAATGTTGCAAAAGTTATTTGTTATTTGTTGCAATCAATACTGTGGGATTCAAATGGCAAAGAAAAGGTGTGTGAAAATAGTAAATAAAGGGGAATGGTTATGAAACCTGGCAAACATCAAAGGAACTCACAAAGATGCCAAGATTTATGTTTGAAAGTCCGCGACCGGGACCGTGCCCAACCTTTTGTTTTCCGCCCATACACTATGCATGAATTACGTAACCACCAAGTTTCTATTGGTTTAAATTCCTCAGTACAAAGTAAACAACTATTGTGTTTTGTGCAGGGGTTAAGGCCAAAAAAGCGAACAAAAACATACAAAAAAGAACTGTCGGGTTTCATAACCATTCCCCTCTATTAACTATGGTGTGAATGTGTAACGACTACATACAAAAGAAACTAAGCTTAATTTAAATTGGAAATAGGTAATTTCATTGTCGTTTCAAGTACGATCGAACATCAGAGGTGACAAATTATGGCCTCCGGCGAAAATTAAGAATTGCAAGCTGGCAAGAAGTGACGATTAAATAACGAGAACAAATCATTAAAAAAAGAAACCAAAAAACAATTGTACCTGGGCTTTGTTGGCAAGTTTCTCGAGTGTTGGTAGCAGAGAGGGGCGAACATGATTACTGAATTTCACAACACCTCGTAATAGTTTTTCCATCTTCAACAAAAGCACAATGAAATCAACAACGTCAACGTGGTACTTCACCTCGAATGTTACTTAAGCTTAAAATTCAAGGTAAATGTTCCCCTAAAATGACTTCTCGAGTCAACTCTTGTTCATAGTCAGAGATGAACGGGTACCAGACGCAAGAAAAGTGCAAGGCGTTCCAACCGCTATAAACACACTCCATGGGAGAGGGGAGAGGCTATTCATTTCGGTTCACTAGTTTAGGAATATTTCCCAACCGAGATAATAAGGTTCTTTCTTGTTAACCTATATTTTTTACGAAATTTCTAAAATTATTAAATGTTTGTAATGAAACATAGCTTATTTGTCTGCAAAATGAATAATGGAAAAAAGTATGTTCCAGCATCCCCACCCAGCCTGACATGATATCAAATTAGTAATTTGGGTCCAAACTCCGCATCGCGTAAACTAATTCAATATGGCGGGCATTTCAAGCGGTCAAATTCTTCGGTTGAAAGAAGTGCTTAACTTGGGGACACGTTTGGATGGTAAATCTGTGAGAACCTGGGGAAGGTAATGTCCATAATATACAGTTGTTTGCACCTGATCTAAATATTGGTATGTGCTGAATTTGTGTATTTCTCAAAAGTGATTATTTTTTATCATATTAATTTGTACAGTACTTCGTCTCTTGAGAAGCACTACTCAATTAGCGTAACAAACAATTTGAAACTCCGCAAAAAATCATGGCAATTGCTGGATAGGGTCTGATCTGAAATAGGGTATCAGATTTTGGCTCAGGTCTGAAATTCAGAAACGGCATACATTAGTTTAAAATACACAAACCACGTAGCTAGGAGGTTGCTGGGGTGCCTTTGACCCCAACATATTTAACAGCCTACAGCAGGGGAAGAAAATGCCATGACAATTCAGTTTGACACAGTGTGACCCCTCCTCCTTGAAAAATCCTGGGTACACCCCAACATATTTCAGTCTGAAATGGGGTAGGAATTTCTTCCCAAAGATTTTGGTGAGGTGCACTGCCTGAACCTTGTCACCAAAATGTTTGATTTTCCATACTCTATTTCAGACTTAGAAAACAGTCCTAAGAAAGCATGCGCGCTGATTGGTTAAAAATCGTGTTTGTATAACTCGATGGAGACACAGAACTAGCGCGCGCTTGTTGACGTAGTGATGGCGCGAGCAAAGAGAATTTACATTTCGATAATCAAAGTTAACAAGTTGTTTTCCTTTTTCTCGTCGTGGTGTTTTCTAAAAGAAATAGAAAACATGTACGTCGTGTTTGTATCGAGTTATACAAACACTCGTGAAAGTTTGGGAGAACTCGAAAAAGCTGTGGAAACACTCGCCTGCGGATCGTGTTCCCACAGCATTTCTCGTTCTCCCAAACTTCCACTCGTGTTTGTATAACTCGATACAAACACGGTACATGTTTTCTATTTCTTAACTGTAAAACAGTAGTGCATGGCTCTCACATACGACTGCAGCTAAACAAAAATGACTTCAATATTCCTAAACACTTGAAAAGGGCTACAAATTTGTCAATGTTGATGAGGAAAAAAGAGTTCCTTGTAAACAAAATACCCAATGCCAAGCCAGGGTTAGCCTGTTCCACACTCTCGATAGTTAGGGATAAGCAAAAAAAGAAAAACAGCGTAAAGCATACCCTATTTTGGACCAAAACTGCTCATAAACAGCACCCTTTAGGACCACACATACCTATATAGCCCATGTAGGGGATGTGTTTCTTCCCTCTGGTCCCCAGGATCGTTTCTTTGAGGATCCAGTCACATAACACAAGCAGTTTTAGATGTGAAATATCTCACTAAAGTTATATGCAGAACACTATACAGTTATAGATATACTCAAATTGTCCTGATGGTACTTTTGGGATATTTTCAGTATATTTTTCAATTTAAAAGAATCATGGGGCTGTATCTAATTACAGGGCGAAGGCTCATGACATCTCAACAAGTGAGCTTAAGGTTTGCGAAGATGGCTGTGAATTGGTTATTGACACTTCCCTTGTGGAACCAATGGCATTCAACAGAGGCTCCCTGTATCAGTTCATAGGAGAAGTTAACATGAATGAAAAGATAACTCTGCGGGCAAGAATTGCTTGTTGCATTGACGGTATGGACATGGACCTCTTCAACCAGGCTTTAGATATCCGTAGAAAATACCTGCAGGAAGATACACCAGCAGTATCTTAAGAGATCAACATCACCCTCAGGGCTGAGCTATTATTAGAAGATGAACTTTATTTCAGCCACATTTCATTTTCCAATTACTCATGGCCTGATCGTCTGCTGCAAGCCAGTGTGAACTGGAGAAGAACAGAAACCAGGAGATCTTTGACAATGATACTGAACATGAGAAAAAAGAAAAAAAACAACAATAATTGAGCCCAAACACAGTATTTCCTTCTCATGGGACAGAAATATGCATTTTGCTTAGTTTCTTGAACAATTTTTAGTCCCTGGCTTGAGATAGAAATTCTTCTTTACTGATTGCAGTCATTTCTTTTAATATCAGTTGTGAGAATTTGGTTGTACATGTAGATATTATCAACCTAACCAGTTGATTACTTTTTGTCTTCATATTTCATTACCTCTCTGTTGAAAATGTATTGATAAAAATAAATTAAATTGCAATTGCTCTTGCGAAATCTTGAGGATGAGGTTACCATACCTATACAAATAAGTGCCCAGCCTCAGATTAGCACCCACCTTGAATAAGCACACCCATTCTAAGGGCAGTAAAGTTAATAGACACCCAGCCTCAAATAAGCACCCAACCCCACCCCCCAACTAAAACTTGAATAAGTACCCACCCCCACCCCACTCATTCCAACTAAAACTTGAATAAGTGCCCACCCCTACCCCAGCCTCCTTATTGACTTTAATGACAATGGAATTGAAATTGAGCTTGAAGAAGTATTGACTGTTCACAGCCTCTGTATTTGAGGACATGAAAGAAGCGAGCGCGAAGCACTCATTGGTGGGGCAGTTCTCTCGCGATTCCCTCTGTGCCTTCCACGATCAACTAAAATTACCTGTAAATAGAGGGCTTTGAACAGTCTAGAATAATATTAATAAGAGACTTCCGGTAGCTTCCCCGAAGACAGAGTTTTTTCAGAGTATTCTACAGAAGTTTTAAATGTTCGTGTTTTGTTATCACCATTTATTGTTTTGTTGCAGAAGAAACTCACTACTTCTTGATGGGTTGGAATTCTTCACTTCAAATTTCAATTTTCCAAATCCATCAAATCTTCAACATTTCATATTTTCCTCAATTTAACCTATTCTTTAAGAAAAAATATCTCTTTCGTAAAATGCCCAAAAATCATTCAAAAGTTTACACAAAACCGCCAAACAGTGGTCAATAAGCATAGAGATTGAGCGTTGCTTGAAACGTGACCGAGATATTGGCAGAAAGGCCGTGTTAGTGACGTCACAACAGCCTTCACGTGAACCCCCATAACACGGTTGGTTTTTTTTCACTTGGAAAAAAAAGACAGGCAAGCAAAACACAAGACAAATTTGAGTGAGTTTATATCTCCTCTCCCCAACAGAAAAAAGACGTGTTTGTACGTTGCAAAATTTACCGAGGTTTCTCTCCCTGATTTGTGAAAAGAAGAAAAAGTAAAAAAGAAAACACCCTTGACATGTTGCACTCTTGTGCTTCAGAATAGTTTTACAGTTACACTTGACCCTCCCCTCCCAGGTAGAGTTTTGTAAAATTGTCTGAGTGTTACCAGGTGAAAGACTCATTAGAATATATAAATGTCTAGAATGGCTCGCTTACAGAATTTAACAGAAAACAGGGAAGAGAGATAGAAAAATCCTCGAATCAAGCTCATAATTTTAAACCCTACCTTCTTGTAGGGATCACAGCAGTTGTGTGCCATTTAAACTCCCTGTTTGGCGAGTTTGTTTACGATGACTACGAAGTTATTGAGACGAATGCGGACATCAGGTGAGCAAAGCGAATTTTCCGTCTGTAATTTTAAGCTCCTTGTTTACCGCTGTGCTATAACTTTGGCGCCAAGTTGAGCGCGAAACGTTTAACGTTCAAAAATACGGCCAAGATTAATAGGATGAGATCTTAGATCGGTAAAGGACTTTGTTTGCTGTAAGAAACGATAGAGCAGGTCGAAACATGAGCTTAACGCTAAAATCTTGAATTGGCTTTATTCGTCCGTGACTTGTCTAAATTTCAACGATGACACTTAAACAATGCCCGGTTCGATTTACACATGTAGGTTTTGTATTTACGTATTAAAGCGATCCTTTATCGCTAAACTTTGGGAATTTTACCACATATTTTTTCCAGTTAAGTAAGAATTGGCTTCAAATTTATGTTGTATTCCTTTTTCTCGAATTTCAAGTGGGTTATTTATGACGGCAGTTAGCTAACGTTATTGGTTTGTGACACCATTAATCTGCGGTCACTTAATTGTTTTGAACAAAACTTGGAAGATATCGGCCTCATAGCGGAACATGTCAGCACCATAGAAGCTTGGTGCAAGCAAAATCAACTCCATCGACCTGAAACTTCCTTGAAAGCAAATGTTATTTGTTGTCAGCTTAGAAAATAAAAATAATAAGCGAGATTATGCCTATGAATAACCACCCTTTGAAAAATTAATAAAGGAAGATGTAAATTTTTTTTTCGAAAGCCGAAAAGGTAATTAAATGAAGGTTCGTAGCCCTTGAATGTCTTTGACAGATCGTGTGTTTAATAGTGCATGAGATGTATGTACATGGGTTTTTACGATCGATATTGGCCTATTAAAGGCCTTGTTTTTGTTGTCTGTCATTCACTGTTTCAATATTGAAGTGTCTAAATGACCGGCAGCCCGTCAAGGTTTAAAATAGACTAAATGATCGGCAGTCAAAACATTTTTGTAGTTTAGGCTAAATAGAACTCCGGTTAGCCTAAAAAGCCCTCTGGTTCGCCTGTTTTACGGTATAACAATACAGAAGTTTCGAAACCCGGCAACTTTAAGACAACTGCGGAATTGAACTTTTATGATGATAATCACAATCGTTTTATAGTAAACTTTCAATATACGAAAACTATAATATAACAGTCACCTGTGAATTTGTAAAACCCGATGTGAAAATTTGAATTCTCTTTCCAAAGTCGAAGTGCTTATTTTAGAGTCAGTTCTCAAAGAATTCGATACTGATTTCATCAAGACCGTCAACATTCTGACATCGTATTGTTAATGTTTATTTGAGAAAAAAACAATCCACTTGGAATTATCGAAAGAGGTCACATGCTTTAAATAACATTCCTTGCGTTACAGAGCTCTCTCTAATTTAAATTAGGCTTTTTTTTGCCATGACACAAAAAAATCATCCACTTAGAATTATCGAAAGACGAGGTCAAATTCTTTAAATAACATTTCTTACAGACAGAGCTCTCTCTAATTCTAATTACGTTTTTTTTGGCCATGACACCCTCTCCTCCCGTCTTCCATGTAGCGATGTTAATTTCATTATCTGACAGATCGATAACCCAAGAAATGACCCCCCTCACCTCCCACCCCCCCCCCCCCCAACCCTCCTCAAATCAGTGACGCCAAAATTGCTCTGGAACCACAACGCGCCATTTTTCATCATTGAAATCGGGCAAGAGCTGGTCTTCGGGAACCATGCGATGGCAGATCTAGGGGAGGAACACCGGGTGGCCACCCCCGCCCCCTCCATTTTGGGTAAAAATGAACAAATCGCGGAAGTAAGAAAAGCCCACAGGGCAAGCAAAGCAAAACCACCTCCCCACCCCCTCCCCCCTCTTAGCTCAAGGTCTGGATCCGCCGCTGCCATGTACGCCGATTTAAAGCTGTTAGTTGCCTTTCACGACGAGATCCAATGTGGTTTTTCTAGTTCCTCAGCTGGCAATTATGCCTGTTTTTTATCATTATTTAACAAATAAAGAAGCCTAAGCCGTGTATTACACTGTGATAAAACGGGACGTGCATTTGAGAACACGAGGGAAATTTAGAAAACACGAGCCGCATTATTATATAGATTTTACACGCGCGAAACAATAAAACACGCTTTTTCTGTTTTATTTAAGGGTGGCTCAATAGGGTTATGCAAGATTACGAAGCGCGCGCCAGTGGCCTCAATCGAAAGTTAATATTCTCGTTCTTTTTGCTATTTTCCTAATCAAAGCTACTGAAACATAACAAACAAGGGCCAAAGTTTGCTGTTCAACAGTCACCTCTGATATCAAGGCTTTTAGTCTCAAATTAAAACTACTCAAACATCGCCATTTTTTGACATCTGTTTGGCTTTGATTTCAATTTTCTTCAATTTCCTTCGGTAAAATTTTCTGATATGCTCAAACCGGGTAGAGTCTGGCAAGAAGAAACTTTTAAAATCGAAAAAAGTAGGGGTTGTCAAGGTAGTTTTTTCGTTTTTAGCATTTTTGTGTTTTTTTGGCTGAGCGAAAACCTTGTCTTACAAATTTTCTGATAAATTGAAAGCAAGGAAAGCTATTAAGGAATAACTTCTCTGCCAAATCTTAAGGAATTTCACCGAAGGAAATTCGAGAAATCTGATAAGGATTTTTCTATTTTTTCACCTCAATGGCAATCACGTCATCAGAATAGGAACTCGCCAAGATCGCTATGTGAGCATGCGCGAATTTTCGAACCACGCGGTTTTGTCGATGAGCGACTCGACAATGGCGGTCTCATCAAAATACACTCAAGACCTTTCCGTCCAAATCATTTTCTTTACGTTTTCTTTTAAATGGTTTCTCTGTTTCTACTTCTGGGCTGTAATTTGAGCTATATTGTTGACTTGTTCGCTGCTTTACATGAGCTTGCGTCAGCTAGCGCGCGCACATTACTAAAGCTCGCATCATCGGTGCGCGCGCTCTTAAAACCCTATTGAGCCAATTGCATTGCGCATCCCCTACTGCGCACGATTTTCGCGTTATCAGCGCGCGCACATGAGCACGTGCACGTGCAAATCGTAACAGATTTCCCTCAAACTAAGCTCGATAACGGAATAAATTCTCCTTTTCTCTTAAAGGAGCACGGTGACCCCCGATTTTTATTTCAGGTATTTACTAAGAATAGTCTTATGAAGAACATATTTGAAAAGGAAAAAAAGTTTGATAGTAGAACATGACTTTTTTTTGGAAAATAGTTCCCAACTGGGTGTATTTTGGCCATGGCGAGGACTTCAAGTTAACCACGGAACGGTCCGAAAAAGTGCAATATCCCCGCAACCAAGCAATCAAAAACAGCTTAAATGAAGCAATACTGCTTATGTAAATAAATGAAGCTTTGCTTTCAAGACAAAATTTTGTGCCTTTCAAGTAACCAAGATTTAATTCTGTATGAAGGTGATTCAAACTTTTAACACGCAACCAGTTAAAATACCCCATTTTAAGAGCCTGCTGACGCGTAAACAAGCACGGTGACCCCATTTTTTTATTGCATTTTTATAATGTTTATATCTTGAATGTTTATTACGCCAAGTTTCAAAAAAAGTTTGATAGTAGAACAACTTCAAGGGAATTACCTTAAGAAATAGAAAACATGTACCGTGTTTCTATCGAGTTATACAAACACGAGTGGAAGTTTGGGAGAACGAGAAATGCTGTAAGAACACGAGCCGCGGGCGAGTGTTTCCACAGCTTTTTCGAGTACGTTCTCCCAAATTTTCACGAGTGTTTGTATAACTCGATAAAAACACGAAGTACATGTTTTCTATTCCTTTTAGAAAACGCCACGGCAAGATAAAGGAAAACAACTTCTTAACTTTGGAAATAAAAATGTAAATTCTCTTTGCTCGCGCCATCACTACGTCAATAGCGCGCGCTAGTTCTGTGTCTCCATCGAGCAGGAGCCCAGATTTTTAACCAATCAGCGCGCTTCCTTTTTAGAACTGTTTTCTAAACTCTGATAAAACATGGGTTTTTTAACCAAGTCAGAGCGCGCGCAGGGTCCTATCTATATTATAATAGAAACTATTTCAATAACAGACTAATTTCAAGCTTCTTTTTTTCTTTCTTCCTAGACCTACATCTCCAATTTTCTAAGTTATTTTCAAACGACTTTTGTGGCCTTCCGCTGAAAAGGAATGACTCGCACAAATCGTATCGTCCTATCACTATTCTAACATTTCGCTGGAACTTTTTTATCGGAGGTCTTAATCCAATCAGTTATCATGTAGTTAATGTATTTCTACATTCTTTGGTGTCCATGCTATTTCTTCACGTATGCACGAGGATTTTTAATGGCCAAGTTCGTTCACAAACTAATTCATTATCTCTTTTATGTGGATTATTTTTCGCAACTCATCCAATTCACACAGAGGCTGTAGCGAATGTTGTTGGACGCGCCGACATTCTTTGTGGATTCTTTTATCTCCTGTCTTTACTGTCGTACTTAAACTGTTTCCCTGAGGGAGCGGCTAAGGACAGCAACAAAAGGCCGGCAAAGTATTCACGGTTCTGGCTTGTTTCTTCTATCTTTTGGTGCGTGTTGTCGCTATTCAGTAAAGAAAACGGTATCACAGTTCTCGGAGTTTGCGTTGTGTACGATGTCATCTTCGTCTGCAAGGTCGGCGGAGAACATTTGTTCAGACCATCGTTGTATTGGCCTACGGTGCACTTCAGGTAAGAATCAAAACAAATTTGAGGGATTGAGGCCGGGGAAGGGAGGGGGGGCAGTCCCATATAAAAGCTACATGGGTATTTGTTGCTGTGAAGGGTAAGTTATTAAGCAGTTCAGTTTAGGAGAGATTAAAGAAATCAGGCAGCTTTGGTTTAGAACAGGGTAAAATTTACCAGAATTTAAAAAGTATATAAATCAATTAGTGTAGAACAGGGTTCTTCACCTGGGGCTCTAGAATGGAAATTAACACTCGGAAGCAACTATGTGAGATATTGATTTAATTAGAGTATGTTAGACTACGATAGTAAAAGGGATTCTTCATGGAAAATAGCTAGTCTTGGATAGTGTAGCGGAGTTTTTGTGCCCAGTCTAGAATAGGGTTGCAAAAGCAAGCTGATTGTGGTCCAGTATAGGGTAAGAATTCGGTATCCCAGCGGCACCCCTCCCCCCCCCCCCCTACCCAATGATTTACAGTGCATCCTCTGATAAAGAGGTTAAGCGCAGTACATTTGTAAACCCTCCTCGAGCTGGATGGACTCTGTCAAAGACGGCGATGAACTTCACCAGAAAAGGGTCCTTGTCCAAATTATTGATAATCCTGAGATAAATTGATAATTTTCTTTCTCGATTCATTTCAGATCGTGGCCAAAGTGGGCTGTTCGCTTGGTTGAAAGAATTTCCATCTTAGTCTTTGTAGCTGTAATTCTTCTCTACTTCAGGATTGTGTTAATTTCTGGAGGTTTTGCTCATTCATTCACCGAGTCTGACAATCCAACGTTATTTCACCGAGACATATGGACGCGTTTCAGAACGTATGCTTATTTGTGCGCATTGAACGCACGCATGCTCCTGTGTCCGAACATCCTGTGTTATGATTGGTCCATGGACAGCATATCCCGGATTGAGTCATGGTGGGACATGCGCATTGTGGAAACACTTGCGTTTAGTGTGATCATAGTATGGTTGTGTTGTTACGGTAAGATGTACAGTTTAACGGCAAAACATCTATTTGGCAATGCATTTGTTATTACTATTATCATTGACGTTATCACTATTATCATTATCATTATCATTATTACTATTATCATTATTATTATTATCATCACTATTACCACTATCGTTATCGTTACTGTTATCGTTATCGTTATCGTTATCATTATTATGTCATTTTGTAGGTCTGAAATCCTCGAGCACATCCTCGTCATCACCTGAAGAGCCTAAAAAGTCTAAGCCGACCTCCTCGAATTCTTCAACTTTAGACCCTAACGAAAATAATGTGTACGAGCGAAAGGAATTGAAAATAAAAGAACAACAACATTGTGAAGGGAAAACGTTAAAAGTAAGTGATTTAAGAGATTTGGTGTAACAACAAAGAGATTTTGAATATAAGATTTCAGCAAATGGATTTCAAATACAAGATGGTTGCCCGTGATCACCGGCAATCTTGGGTTTTTATCCGAAACTAAAACGAAAATGAGCAAGGTGTTTAGTGTTTTTTTTCATTTTTTTTCATGTGTCAGTGTAAAACGACATCCGGACATTTAACAGTGGTAAAAAGCCTCCTTAACGAATCAGAATGAGGAAGTGTTAGCGTTAGATTTAAAGCGCGGGATATTCTTGCAAATGAAATCTCTTGTGTAGTTGGTTCAATAAACAAGAATCGTATCCAGTCTCTGATTCGTCTGTGGGTGTAACTGACAAGCCGGAGGAGGTTTCACTCTGAACACGCATCAAATGTTTTCCATCCACACTACGCCGAAGGAATTTAAGGCGGCGAAATACGAGATACAAAAACTCTCAACTTGTCGCGCAATATTGTTTCGTTGCAAGTTTTCGTCGATGTTTCCCGTTTTTCACCTTGCGTGATCAACTTGACCGGCAACAAAAACATTTGTTGCGGGTTGACGAAATGCGGCGCGCTGATTGGTTGATTTGCTAGGGCACGAGCAGATTTGTTGCGCGACAAGTTGTGAGTTTGATGAAAAACGAGCAACAAGGCCAAAATTTGTTGCTCAAAGTAGACCCGCGCTCTACTTTTCGCAACAACTTCTTTCAACCTGCAACAAATGTTTTTGTTGCGCGACAAGTTGATCACGCAAGGTGAAAAACGGGAAACATCGACAAAAACTTGCAACGAAACAATGTTGCGCGACAAGTTGAGGGTTTTTGTATCTCGTATTTCGCCGCCTTTAAAAACTCAACTTTTGAATTTCTGTTTGAAAACTCGGGCAGGGAAATCACTATGAGGTTATATCATCGTTTTCAAAAAGCTCCCAGATTGAGACGCAAAGGCGGCGTTTTCAAATTCCTCCGGTTTAAAGAGCGTTTTCGAAAAGCTCCGTTTACCTGACGGATTAGTGTGGACGGTAGGCCTAACCGTAGAAGTATGCTTGCGTTTTCAAATTCCTCTGGGGTAGTGTGAATGGGGCATTAATCAATATTTGTTAATATTTGTCGCTTCTTCTTATTTTTACAGAATGGCTTTGATTCTCTACACAGAAGACGTATCGTGTTGTTTTCACTAGCTATGATCATGATACCATTTCTACCAGCTTCTAATCTCTTTTTCCCGGTGGGATTTGTTGTCGCTGAACGAATTCTTTACATTCCAAGTATGGGCTTCTGCATTCTCGTTCCGTTTGGAATTTCAATCTTGTTTCACGATTCAACGCATGAAGAATCCTTAAAACAGGAGGTGAGCATACTCTCTTGTAGTATTTACCTTACCAATTCCCCCAGTCACTTCATTGAGGGTGTTAGACTGGGCACCGCACGTGATGCTTTTATCTGGCGTCTCCCAATTGTTTCACTTCATGAGATGAGCGTTCTATAAAAACCTGTCTTGCAAGCTTGGTTACTCAGTCATACAGACACTGTAAATGGCGCTTATTTAAGCTAAACAGTTCTACTTAGCCTACTGTTTCTGTGTGGTTATAATAAAGGCTTTTGAGGTAATCTTGATCGACAGTATTCCCAGATTCCAAACTTTGTTCATCTCAGACGTTTGCATAAGGTCTATGTTCCTACAAAGATGATTATTTGTCGAGTTAGCTCAGCGTTTTCTGTTCATTTGCCTAGTTATGTTGCCGCCAATAATAGATTTATTACTTCTCCGGACCACTGAGCATTTACAGATTTGCGCATTGCCCTTGCCTACGATATCAACAATTTTTTTACGATGCTTTCAACTTAACTCAGTCTCTTGAACCTATTTCCACATTGCAGGACTCTGACGAAAATATCACACAAGAAACTTCCTCTATAGACTGGTGTTTTGGTTTGAGTATAGTCGGCATAATATTTGTTTACAGTCTTCTGTTGCTGTTTGCTTTCAAAACTGTACACCGCAATTCAGAGTGGCAAAACAAAGAGACCTTAGCAAGATCGGGGCTTAAAGTGAATCCCACGAACGCCAAAATTCATGTTACTTTAGGAAATTTTTTGGCAAGTAAGGTGAGTCATGATAGTCACAGAACACACCAACATTTTTAGTGGCCATCTTGCCTTCGCGCCTTCGCGCCTTCGCGCCTTCGCGCCTTCGCGCCTTCGCGCCTTCGCGCCTTCGCGCCTTCGCGCCTTCGGGCCTTCGGGCCTTCGCGCCTTCGGGCTTCGGGCCTTCGGGCCTCCACGCCTTCGTGCCTTCGTGTCTCTTCAGTGCGTGGTCCATAGTATAATTTCTCTACGTACCACTCAATTCCTTATAATTTTATTCAGTCCGACTAGATTTTACAAACTCTCCTTCATTTGATCCTCCATTTGTACTCTTAAAATCAGCAAAGTGCCATGAAACCCCGCCGTTGCCAGACCTTATATAGTTTACTCTTGGAGCTGAGGTGAGTCTCACACTCTCTTCTCCCTATTTCAAACTTAACAAGGTTTTTGTCATTTCTTTCTCAGGGGCTCTTATCTTGTGAGAACCACTATCGTGAGGCCTTGCGCCTGCGGCCACATTTCGTCGCAGCCTGGGAGAACCTGGGTTTAGTGCTCCTGAATACAAGTAAGGATGTGTAAAGTTATCAAACCCCTAAAAGAATGACACAGTCCGAAAACAAGTCCCATGTTAATTTGGTAGAGCGGCAGAAGTACCGGGAACCTTCCCATAAGTACTATCTGATCAGTGGAAAGTTTGACCATTAGAAAACACCTTGGAGAAAATCAGGACAGACTGCAGATTTTACCTACCTTAAACTCATTATTTCTCTTTACACAGAAAGAGCCCAGGAGGCCGAGAAATGCTATTTGAAAGCCCTTTCAATTAAACCTAATAGTGCGGATGGCAACATAAACTTCGCACACTTGTTACGAGTGACGGGAAGATTCCACGAAGCGGATGTTCAGTATGAGAAAGCTCTATCTCTCAGGCCTAACCATCCACAGCTCAATTATTTTCATGGCGTCGTGCTGGAAAAGCTTGGAAAACGAAAGGTAAAGGTCAAAAGAATACTTTTACGGGTCACGGTTTTGTGCCTTTTCGACAGAGATGCAAAATTGCCGGGAAAGGGTTGTTTTCGTTATAATGCGCGGCAAAGCTTAAAACGAATAAATATAGCGCAAATTTCCCAAAACATACGTTTTCTTGGGGTTGCCAAATCGCGCGCATTTTGCTAGACGTTTTTACATCAAAGCTGGACTTCACATAATTCTTCTTTGGCCGTTGGTGAATGCTATATTGGTTGTTCTGGTTATTAGTTTTTGCCGTGTCACTTGCAATAAATCTCAATTACTTCAACGCCAAACTTTTTATTCCTGACTGTAGAAAGC
>JAHPZR010011764.1:25000-72500 GCA_019787425.1 Platygyra sinensis
CTACGTCACGCTACTATATCAAGAAATACTGCGGGCTCAGCCAATTCTAGTGGACGGCTTTTTCGACCGAAAAGTGATTGAAATATTTGTTTGAGTACCGCAGTATTGAAGAAAGAACACGTTTAGATTGCCTTATATGAGTCTATTGTGAGAAACGTTGTCTCGTAGTATGTTTTAAACTGTACTGTTTTAAAATACAAGAATGAGTAAAAATCAGTATTATTATCATATAGGTGTGAAATACCGTTAAAGAAAATATGTTCTGAGAAGTTTAAAACGTTTTACCAGAGAAAAAATAAAGATTTCATAAAGTTATTAGAGTTATTTAGTATCGCGCAGTCTCAGCACGCTAGTGTTTATAAACATTTTAACTAGTTCTCACTCGATGCAATACAAATCGATGTTCTTTATTACGGACCACATACCTTATCTTTGAAGCCCTCCAAATTCTTTTCCCAACAACTTCATTGATTTTTATAGCTGCAAAATTGTTTCATCAAGTGATACGAGAAAGAACGAAGCGCATAACGCTGCGATGCTTTGCATACATAATGCGGTTGTTTTGAAACTTTGAATTTACTTCATTTAAGTAGTTGCGAAATAATTACATTTTGTGATGTCTTACTCGAAACAAAACACAAAACGCAAACAAGCTCTCGAGAGTGCGCAGCACGCATGCACTGGAAATAGGCTAGTTTCGAATTGTGCAGAAACAAAAGAACAGAGTCGAGGTTCAGGGGAATAATTAGCATTTTGTATTGTTCATAACAAAGGAAAATGCAAATTATTCCCCTGAACCTCGACTCTGTTCTTTTGTTTCTGCACAATTCGAAACTAGCCTATTATCAATGTTGTGCCGCGTAGCACTGGGAACACAAATAGTGGAACCAGAGAATTAACTCTGAAGAGTAAATTATAGTGCTACTTAAACCCATCAATAACCCACTGGGCGTTAGCCCTAGTAAAGGGAAACCGACTTTCTCCCTGTTTCCCTTTACTAGGGCTAACGCCCAGTGGGTTATTGATGGGTTTAAGTAGCACTATAATTTACTCTTCAGAGTTAATTCTCTAGCCTATTATCAATCTCGTTCCCAGAGCCCACATGTCTTTTGGTCAGCACAAGGTCAGCATCAACAGACACGTGGGCTCTGGGAATGAGACTGGGAAATCATCTGTAAAGGAAAACAGAACACAACTGCATTTAAGTTTCGTCCAAGGTTTATTTTTTCATAAGTGCAATGGATGCCTATTATTTACAGCAAGATATTTTAATTCTCGGGATTACTCTACTAACACTGTTATAGCTGCAGCCTGGCTGGGTCAAAATGGATCCATGACCATTAACGGGTTGATGCAAAATCTTCCCGATCAAAATTTCGTTTATATACATATTAATAAACAAATCACAATACTCCGAAGGAAAAAAGGCGGCTGGACATTTGCTAATAATTATTAGCACACGAAAACTTGAATAACTCTCATAAAAAACGTACAGTAAAGTTCTAAATCATTCAAACTAAGAATACACAATCTCGTTAGCACAGGGTCTACTGGAAAAATGAGGCTTTCCATTTACTTAAGGAGTTTTGTAAGGCTTGCATGGTGAACGTTGTGGTAAAATATACAGCTGCCATCGTTTTTCCTGAGAAGGATTGCGGAAGGGATTACGACTTCACCAAGCCTCATCATGAGAGAGAGGCCAATTTTTTTCTCTTTCTCGTAATAAGGCAGTGATCCGGCAACGTTTTAGTTTAAAACAATTTATCTTTAAACCTGCGAATGAAAGTCATTTAATGTTTATATTCAAATTCTTCAATTTAATACCTATATAGAGATTACTCAGTATGACAGCTAATTTCACTATTCGGGGCTCAACGTGGACGGGTTGCAATATCTTCACGTCTGGAGTCAGTGATTTGATTTGAACATGTCGCGCGGGGTCCAGTTGTATACGGTTAAATGTTCCGTCCATACGATCGACATTTTTTAGCTTTGAGATGCCCTACAAAGACTGGCTTAGCTCCCACTTTCACAACATCCTCTGCAACTTACTTTTGTAAGTAAAACCGAATTGATCTTTCATTGAAAATGTTAATAATTTCACTGTCACCCAGCTACACGTCACGGTATTTTGACCAAGTACAAAATTATCTTTAAATCAAAGGAAAGATGAAAATGAGTTTGCTAAGATAAAAAAGAGCAAAGAGATAAGCATAATAAACCACAAAGGAACAAAGATGATTAAGGAAGAAGAAGATTAACAGAGGTTACAAATGAATAGTTGTAATTGCAAGACTTAGCTGCAGCTATCGGGTTAGACTTTTCAAACCGTGACAAAAACTCTTTTAAGCCATAGAAAATTTGCGCTTTCTGTAACCAAAATTCTACTTAAACTGAGGGCAGTGGATGCGTTTAATTTCGCAGGTCTTAACGAAGAGTCACAAAGATACCCGGCTATGCAAGGCTTTTTAGGATGAAATACACTCTTATAAACCATGTTAATATTATTATAGTTTTGTTAGTATTTAAGTTCCTAGAAAGAGAAATATTGAATGAAAATTTTCGTTATTTTGTTAACGTTTTGTTTAAAATTCCCTCGAAGCATCTCCGTGTTCATTAGATGAATACCACGGTCTGTCGTCCTTAAGTGTGCAGTTTTGTATATACAAGAATTTCAACTGCAAACGTTTCTTGCTCCAGGCGAAATTTTATACCTTCAATTTCACCTTAAGTGAACTGTATAAATATTCCAATTAAAAGTCTGGTACGAGTGAGGTGGAAGGCTTGGGGAAATGTTCATTTTACATCTTTATGATTTCCACTCAACTCTTTCGTCCATTCTCTGTGTTTAAACGTATGAACGTATCAAAATTGAACATATATGTTCCCACAGCCTGTCATTCACTGCCTGTTCTTGTCCGTGTTCGCCGATGAATAAATTATCCAATAAGCGACTATAAAAAGTCCGTATGCTAACGGAAAGAGGACACGTGACCAAGCATCGATAGCATTGGCTGTGATTTTACATCTCCAGCGGCACCTGTTCAGACGATTGAATGGTGGTTCTTGTACGTGTGGGTAATCACGTGACAGAAACGTTTGATCAGGTGGGTTATGTTCACCAATAGTACCATTGCTGATCTGTGCGTTCCGTTTGTGAAGAGAGTTGCTAATGTTATTGATAGCTTCATTTTGCGTCACGCCATTTTGCGTCACGCCATTTTGAGTCACGCCGTTTTGCATCACGCCATTTTGAAAATGATGCTCGTTTCCCGCGTCTTTTTCGTAAGATAAATTCCGGAAGTTTAGCATAACAATGTCAGGATTCTGTTGACGAAAGATTCATATCAGTGGAGGCTTTCCTAAATTTGTCGTCAAACGAAATACCGTAATCCTCGAATTAACGCCTCCCCTCAAATAAGCGCTCCCTTTGAGTAAGCGCCATTCCTGTTGGCAAAAATAAGCGCCCCGGGCGATAATTCGAGGTTTAAAGTATTCCGACTGAGCGAGTCAAAACGGCGGCAAAAAGTGGGAAAGTTTGCAAATAATAAAAGTAGCCAAGAATAAAAGCTGCATCAGTAAGTTAAGTTACCGGCGACATTTGACGGATTAGCATATTTGACCGGTCAAAAGTGTATAGTGGTAACTAGAAATAAAAGCGGGAAAATGTAACCAGTCCCAAGAGTGGAGAAGCGTGTTACCGGCCGGTAATTAACGCAAGAAGCGCGTTACCTGCGATAAACTCGGGAAAACGGATGGCAACCACGAGTTTAAAGTGTATACGACACGAAAAATAATTTCTGCTTATTTGAAAGGTCTTTCAAAATACAGAAGAATGGTGTCTTTCTTTTTGAAATATCTTTTTTCGTTTTAGAGATATTGACGTTTTTCTATTACGCAAATTTGATCAGTGATCATGTCATACTACTGCAACTGAAAACGCAGTGCTTTTGAAACTTGGCACCATAAATGTCTATCACAAAAGAAACAAAATGACACCCTTAATGCTGTTGCCATGACAACAGTTTTACCACTGGTGCTGTCTTAATAAAAACTGAAATTCCCAGTTTTTGTCTTAACCAAGAACTATCTACCCCACACAATCTATTGATTGGAATTACGACAACATGCGAACTATGTCTGTTCAAAGTGGGATCCTTTTGTCTCACTTTAGAGGTTGCAAATAGGGATATTTGTTTCTTGGACAGAAACAGACTGGAGCCGAAAGAGTTGCTATGGCAACAACAATAAGAGTGTAATTTGTTTCTTTTGTGATGGACATTTATGATGCCAAGTTTCAAGAACACTGCTTTAATATTTCCAGAGATATCGTTTATTCAGTTTTTACAACTTTTCAGTTGCAGTATTATGACATCATCACTGATCAAATTTGCATAATAGAAAAACGTCAATATCTCTAAAACGAAAAAAGATATTTCAAAATGAAAAACGCTATTCTTCTGTATTTTGAAAGGCCTTTCAAATAAGCAGAAATAATTTTTGTGTCATATACACTTTAAATGCATTATATTGTGTTTCTCTGTAATGAAAATCGACGATGGATGCATATATGCAAATCATCCGAAATATGTAAAAAAATATCTATTTTTCAGTACTACTGCATCCTTATGCTTCCTTTATGCTGACTTGGTATCGCGTGGCTGTAAATGTGAGATCTACCTACCACAGTGTATTTATTTTTCGTATTTTTGGATGGCTTCGACTCTTTCCTCTCCTTTTCGCGCATGCTCGTGTAGTTCACAACCGCAAACTCAACCAGTGCAGCGAAGACGTTAGCAAATGATACAATCATGAACAAGTCTACAGCTTTGATATACGGCACACTCGGTAAGGAGGACTGGACACCAAATAAGAGAGTTGTCATGGCGAGCACTGTGGTGATACCAAGAGCTGTTCTGGCTGGAATCGACTGGTTATCTATCCAGAAAGATATCTGTGGAAATGTGAAAATTTATTAGGAGCATCACCAGGACTCCGAGCTCTTCATACATAATCTGTCATACACTTTCCATGAATTTCCTCGAGACTGTGCAAATTGGGCAATAGCTCGAAAATACAGCCCTAAGAATAAATTAGTTACTTGTTACCTTACCTGTAAAATTTGATTTAACTTTCTGTGGTACTATATCATTAAGATTCTTAGATTTTGATCTAGGTTCTCATATATCCCAATTAGTAGAGGGGTGTTTCCCCTCGGCAAGCTGAGACTGACACATATGAATAATAAAGTTTGATGATGATGATGATGATGATGATGATGATGATAATGATGGCGATGATGAAAACGATGCTGATGATGATGATAATGATAATGATGGCGATGATGAAAATGATGGTGATGATGATGATACTGATAACAAGACTCACCCACGACAAGACTACTATCATGCCACTGGGAATGTAAATTTGTATCAGGTAATACACAGATCTTCTTTGGAAGTTCAGTTCCATTTTCAAGCTTGAGAACAAACCTAAACAAATAGAAAACAGATACTAGCAGCCATATTTTACTGCATGTGATTCTGATTTGGAGATACGATGTAAATGTTTCATTGAAACTGAAAAGAGTCAAAGGAATTTCTTGGTCAGAAGAATTTTCAGTTCCTGTTATCCAATAGTTGAGTGCAACGAAAACAGTCAAACCAGTTTGACGTAATGAGGATGTTCCATGTTGCTTAGCAACTTCGGCGACGTTAAAAACGCGGGCTCAGTCAGCTCTTGAAGACGAGATGTTGGCATTAGCTTCTACCTGTTTTTTATGGCGACAAACCGCAGAGGTCATATTGTAAATTTGTCGGCCACGACCTAGTTTTACTTACCTGTTTTATACAATGTAGCAGATTCAAATATTCTGATTGGACCAATGTCAAACTCTGATGTAGTGAGTCCAGGATCCTGTTCCACTGCTTCAGTACTCTTACTTGAAATCCACTTATACACGACATCTTTGGTGGTAAAACCAACTTGAAAAATGAAGAAGAAATTGATTATATAAAGCCTAAAAAGTAGTCATGGATCTCTTTGAAAAAGACCTAGCAATTTAAAGTTCCGTGGGGAGAGGACTCCCAGAAAAATTGGTTTGGAGTATACTGCCTGCTTTCAAAAAACCCTTACCCTATTGAAGACCAAAATCTGCGATTTTTCGTACCATATTTATGACCTGACCAAAATTCGATACCTTAAATTGCATGACCCTTAAATCAATACCTTGTTCCAGAAATGCTTTTTAATTAGCTCCCTGCTCTAGTACAGACCAATGTCTATATTATTTTATTAGATAATATAGCTTTCTCTAAAACTCTTACTTAATTCAAGACTAGAGTGCAAAAACCATACCCTATTTCTGACCAAAACGGCTAAAGACCAAACCCTTTAGGGCTGCACATTCCTACATAGCCCTTATAGGGAAGCCCCCCCGGTTATAGTCTCGTGAACTTACAGCTCTCTATTGTCAGGTTGCACTTTTGAACATCAAACGGAAAATTTCTTAAATCCATGTAGCAATCCATCGTAAGTGTATTTCTAGAGAAAGAGAAAAAAAGCTAATAAGTTAAATAAATTTCAGAACGGATCATTTTCCGCCTAGAATCCTCGGTAAGTCTTCTGGAATCCCTAAACGCAATCAGAGGATCTTTGTCACTCTTCAAGTGTTGGTGGAATAGAATTGATTTCGCAAGTTGTGACAAAGGTAACAATTATGAAAGTTGCCCTCGAGAGATAAAAAGAAAGAGAACAAACCCCTTTATCAAAGGATGATCCTTATGTACGTAGCTTGTCGATTCTAGCCCGTTTTCTTGTTTATGCCTCTTAGTTTAAATTTCTCTCCAGTAACTCACCTCATTAGCCAATCAGAACAATTTTATAAATGTGGAGAAAAATAATGAATGCACGCTAAAAAAAGATAGAGATTGAGTCAAGCTTCTTTATGTAAAGCATTTTAAAGTAATATATATCAAACATTTCCAAACACTCAGAAAAGAGTTGAAAATACGACCCGTGGCGAAGTATATTTTGACGAAATTCGAGGTGTTTGGAAATCTGGTTAAACAATGTCTTGAGTGTCAGTTGTATGCTTATTAAGGTCAGATATCCAACGAACACAGTCACGTCCACGATCTCCTTAATTAATTGCCGTTTTAAACTTAATGAATAATTAATGACAAAAGAAACTTATGAAAGAAGAAACTCACTTGGTAATTACAAGCAATGATCCATCTGGAAATATTCGCACAAAAAAATTTGCATCCACACTGGTACTGGATCCTTTCTTGTTGACAAAATACGTCTGTGGAAGCCACAGCTGTTCAAGGATTCCCCCACCCAAGGTGATTTTGTCTTCATGAAAATGATTTCCATAAGCTAAACGAGAATCTTGCCATTGTTGTCTGAAGTAAAAGGACAACTGAAAATCCTAAAATAATAGGAATAAAAAGTCAATTAAATGCTTTTCGCTAGTATCCTTTAAAGCTTACTTCAGGATGAGACAATTCCGTGTCCAACATAAGTTTGGCGGGAGGCAGGATGAGAATGAAACTGAATGCGGGATGCGGGATGGCAGAAAGTTTAATGGCGTGATACGAGATAAAATAACTTCCGCCAACCTCGTCCCCAGGGCCTTCTCCTCGACGATTTTCAAAATGGCGGATCGTCATTTGAAAATCGTCGAGGAGAAGGCCCTGGGGACGAGGTTGTAACTTCCGCGTGAGCGGGATTTGATCATTTTCATAGGAAGGATGGGGATTAGTTTTAAATTGACTGCGGGAGTCGGGATGCGGGATGAAATACAGAAAATCACAGGTAACAGAAGTTACGCGGAAAACAGCAACTGACTAATCAGGCGGGGTCAGGATAACATGGCGGGGTAGCGGGATTGGGCTTAAATAGCGAACAAGTCTATATTGGACCCTCATAACTACGGGAGCATGAAACAGGAATAGTGCTTCAAGATTTAAGGTCAGGCCAGAAAGTTTGGTGGTTATTGTTTAGGGAACGTTACACCCTGCACACAGAAAGAGGTTTAAAGAGCTCAGTCGTGGCAATTTGAGCTAATTTTGGCTTCAAACAAAATAACTTTTATATTTGAGGAAACCTGAAAATATTAGTTTACTAAGATAGAAAAACACCAAAGAGATAACGATAAACCATAAAGGAACAAGGATGCGGGTTAAGGATGGAGAAGGATGGAGAAGATTTACACGGATTACAAAAGACTGCCAACTTGAAAACTTTAGGCTAAACGTTTGAAGATGTGCAAACGTTGATGGAATTGCCTTAATGTGCTTCACGAAAATATTCATAAAGCTCTGGAGTATTCCAGTGCTACACGACAATGGGTTTGATTAATGATCTGCAGGCTTTGTGCATGCAAAAACGTTGGCTTTTAACCCGAAAGTCCTTCTTCTCTTACCATGTCGCGAACTTGGAAATTCCCGATGGACAGAACATATAAACTAACGACCACAGTGGTGGGATTACCTCCTAGAACAAGACAATATATAAGAACAGATGATATCTAGAAGGCTAAGGTTATAAACAAGAAGGCTGATGAGTAGCTTCCAACCCAGAGGGTAGAGAATTAACATTCTTAACTGATAAGATGCTTTGAAAACCGCAGTTAAAAGGTTGCCGGATTCAAAGACTGCTAGGGACTGGCTAGTCTAACAAATTCTCGACCCTTGACCCTTTGCCTTACTCTTCTCGCCGTCGTTCATGCGCAAACGAGAAAAGCTCTGAGGTCGAAAATGTGTACCTACCCATTCTCGTTTCTTGGGTCAGCACCAAGAATCGCGACCTCTGAAAAGGCCTAAAACCGGAAGTCCGCGATTCAAGGACTTCCCATCACTCTGCGCATGCTTAGGTTCAAGTCTGACAAATCTGATTGGCTGAGAATAGGAAACGATTACTTTGCGCATGCCCTAAAAAGTTGACCCTCGCAAGGCCTCTTCGAGCAAGAATGCAAACCTACCAAAGTACCACAGTTGAATTGAAATTAAAGGCAAATCGGGAAGTAAGATAGGCTCGGTCTCAAGCCGTGGGTGTTTCGGTGCGCGCGCGATCCAGGTGTTTGCAATTGCTTATTGTTACTGAAGTGTTACTTACTTCCGCCGTGTTCAACCCGAACTCGTGGATCGTAGCACTGCAGCATTTCTTGAAGAAGTTCGCCAAGCGAGGTCGTCTGCCATGATTCATTTTTGAAAGACTGCAAATGCGACGAGCCTTCGTGGTCGAGATGAAAGCAATTCTCTAGCTGATTCATCCTGACAAATTGACAAGAAGCAAAAAATTCATGCTGTAAAACGTTTCAATCTCTTGCATGCAGACTTAAAAAGCTAGTCTAAACACAATGATACAAGAGATCGTAAACGAAAATGCTGCCTGTTTACGTAGCATCTTTGCGTAGAATCATTTCTTGGTATTACCGATTGTCCCAATCATTTCAATGTTAGCCACACCCAAGAATCAAGTTCCCTTACAATGTTATATGAGGATCTACAAGCTTCTAGCTGAGTAAGGTCCCGACCACACAAATCGACCGCAAACGCTGCTGAAAACAAAAGAAGCTTCCAAAACAGTCTCAAAAGTGAAGCCTTATGAAAACGCCCCGTTCCTTGTGCGTGTAAGAGAAAACGGAGGCCTTTTGAAACCTGACGGTACCGAAAAGTACGTCATATGCTGTCGTTTTCGGGCGTTTTATTGTTGACTATAGGGGAGAACGTATCAAGAAGTACCGTATTTACTCTAATTAGCTTCGCCCTCGAATGAGCGCCGCATCTGGGACAAAAAAGTTAATAAGCGCCGCAACCACGATGCGGCGCTTATTCGAGGAATTCCGTAAAACCAGGTAAAACACTATAAAACAATTTTAAAACAGCATCGGGAACTTATTTTCCTTAAATGTGATGTTCTTTAGTTCAAAGTGAATGTATTTCTCTCGTAATTCTAGATTTACTATCAGTTTAGTATCAGTCCATAGGAAAATTAACCGATAGAAAGTGTACCGTTGAATAAAAATATAGAAAAAGTAAATTTATCTGGTACAATTTTTAAATAAGCGCCGCCCTCGAATAAGCGCCGCATTTGTGGCACGAAAAATTAAATAAGCGCCGCGGCGCTTATTCGAGTAAATACGGTATGCGTTTTCATGCAAAAACGCATTGGTATGGACAGGTGAAAACAAACCGAAAACGCTAGCGTGGCCGAAAATATTTTGCTTTGTTTTCGTTTAGATGAAGATGGAGTATAAGTGTGTGCGAAAACGCAGTAGTGTTTTCAGGGATTAATTGTTGCGTAAGAAGTCAGGACATGGGGAAGGAGGGGCGGGATTAAAAGACTCTGAGGTCCTCAGCATTTTAAACTAAAATTCAAGTAAAGAAGGTATCATTTACGTCGATGTTGTCGTAGCTTCCGTTTTCCACAGGAATCCCAAGGCCAAAAGTAAGACGATGTTGCTTCCTCCACATTGCAAATCTGCTAACAACCCCATGGAACTAACAAATCAGCTAAGCTGCCATAAGATCTGTTTAAAAATATACAAACAAAAATAACGTTATGCTGTGCCTTAGTGCACTTTAGAGTCGCCTTAAATTATGTTTGAGCACATGTGTTCACGTTAAAGGAGATTATATGTGTGGCAAGATGCCTTCAGTTTTTGTGATGTACAAGATTACATTCAAATTAAAGGAAAACCAGGCAGAAATAACAGCTAGCTTTTTAAGTTAAGAAAAACACGAAAACAATATGTATTGAAGCAAAATAAACAGAGATGGAATAGATGGTATAATGCCACCGAGGATTAAAACAGATTGCGATCGGCTAACGTGACTGGCCATCGTTTTAAGATGTGTCGTGCACCACTTATAAAGAATTAGATACTTCAAGTGTTTCACAGTAGTTTAAGGGTTTAGTTCGGTATTGGTCAAGGCATCAGTGAAATTTAGAGTCAAAGTCGTTTCCGTCTTCTAGTCGTGATTGATGGCCGGCCTTTTCAAGCTTTCATTAATCCACTCGGAATGTTTTGGATTTCTGTTTAAGTGTCTTGTGAGAGGCCATCTAAAATCTTTAGTTTAAGAGGGTGGAAAAAACCTTATATTCTTACGGGTGTAGTCTTTCTTCAGTTCAGTGAGTGCATTTGAATTTCAGTACATGTAAGAAGATATAATTGCAACTGATGCTGTATTGCCGGATTATCTTCAAAGGCCAGAGCAGTCAGAGACGAAGGAATCTCGAATAAGTAACCGAATATTTGTACAGTTGTAGCCTATCTTCAGTTCAGTGAGTGCATTTGAATTTATATGTAAGAAGATATAGTTGGAAATGATTCTGTATTCTGATTATATTTAAAAGCTAGGACACAGTCAAAGACGAAGGAATCTCGTTCGGATCCGGCGTTCAGACTCAACTCTCACGTACATGCCCAAAATGAGCCATTCATTCAGTAAAGTTGTTTCAAATGTAACTTTAACAATGTCTCAGTGATATTAAATTGACTTGACTTCGTGGTGATTTAATAATTGCTGCGGATCCACAACAAAACCGCATCACCACTTGCATTTGATAAATTTGCACAGCGCGAAACAGCATGAACTAAGAAAAGGAAGTACAGCTGCTGATATGAATATCTATATTCAGATTCGTAATGGTTGTGTAACTCTCATTGTCCAATAAAGGAATACTTTTTGACGGGAAGTTTTCAAGCATGAAAAATTCTTGATCAGTTGCACAAAACTTTATAGCTGGGAGCTCGTTACATTAAACCTTTGCTCTAGTTAGTAGCTAGAATCAATTTCGGTCTCGCAAGATCCCGGAACGCTGCAAAGAGTACATTTTATTTAGGCAGTAAATGGTTTAAAATATATCTCATCAATTAAATCAATAAACAGAAATGATTTTTTTCACTTTTGCTTCCAATGGTCCAAAACAGTTTCTTCTAAAAGTAACAATGGTTTTGCGTCGTAATTTACGAAGAGTGAATTTCTTATTCTAGATAAACATTGGTGGCGTTAAAAACAGAGGTGAAACCGGCTCCAATCAACTTATATCGCATTTAATTTAATCCATCATTTACTCCTGTGACTCTGTGATACCGAACTCCGAAACAATTTGCAAAATTTGGAACACGTCCATGTTGTGGTGCATTGCGAAATCAGTGTCGCAGAGTGGACAACGAACACCCTTTCAATAAATTAGTCACAGACCTTTATCTACTTAACATTTATCTTCCCTATCATATCTTTACAAGATATGATTGTTAATTTTGTCGCACAATTTCATTTCCCTAAACGCACCTGAGGCATTACATAAACTTGATAAAATTCCCTCGACAGTCAACGAAATCTCACCCATACG
The DNA here is from genome assembly GCA_019787425.1 of Platygyra sinensis. Lineage (NCBI taxonomy): Eukaryota > Metazoa > Cnidaria > Anthozoa > Scleractinia > Merulinidae > Platygyra > Platygyra sinensis. Next base: position 37,367 of record JAHPZR010011764.1, read on the forward strand.
TTTTCCATCATCCTTTGCTTGCAAGCCATAATCCCTCATTCCCAGTGTTTTCAGCGCAGTGCAGAGGAAAACTGCTAGTTCTACAAAAAAGTATAGATGACGAGAGAGTTGCTGCGACATTCAATTCATCAAAAAGTGTTCCATGTCTTATTTAGACATGCAATTGACATGCTTGAGGTTATATTTAGTAAATAATAAATAACTAGTTATTCCAACATCGGACAGGTTATTGCACGCGGTAGACATTACCTATGTTCCCTCTGAAGAATACATACATTGTATTTAAACTACTTTTAGGACCCTTCTTGTGTTACACTAGACCTTAAAATAAATCTAAGTAAATTGTCGTTTCGACAACAAAAATTTATAAGGCATGACTAAGCCTTTTAATCTTCCTATCTTAATTTATTTTATTTTGTTGTTATTTCTTTTGCTTTATTTTGTTGTTATTTCTATTTTCAGCAATAAATTGAATTACCTGTTGCGGTTTGGCACAGATAGTTAACCAAGTACTGTACAATAATTATTATGATTTTTGCTAATAAATTAACCCTAATTTTAAAGTTATGTCATTTTACCCTCATTCATTCAATGTTTAAATCTTTAAATGTATTTTAATTGTTATGTAATTTTTTGGCGCGGCCGAGCATTATATGCACATTTGCGCGTTGTAAGTTGTAATTATTACCTAATTATAAATTATTACAAAGTATATACCACGGTATCCGTTTCTGTAAACAGAAACAGGGGTTCTTATTTTTTGACGACTACGATCGTTCAAAATGATGCTTATTAGAAAGCTGTGACTGACAGCTTAACGACGAAACTGAGAAATTCAAGCAACCATTTAAGCAAATAATAGTAAATTTTTGGAGAAATTGTAAAAATTCGGCGTAACATATCGTCCTTGCAGGCTCGCTTACTAATTACGCCGAAGTAACGTAAGATGTGATTAAAAGCTATCTGAACTGAATTAAACACACGAGAACATGTTTTGACAAACTTGTGAGGTTAAATTTTAACCATTAAAGGCGGTGTTTTTCGTGACAATGTTACACGAACGCCCTTACATTCGCAACTTAAGGTAAGGTACCACAGATTTTCCCGCGCTTTTTAAGTAGCTTTTTATTACCAAAACTTAAGTAATCACCACTGGCCAATCACATCAAACGAATATAACGCAAGGTGTAGCTATCTTGGGATTACCCACTACGTTTCGCGAGAAAATGTAGTTCTTTTCGCCACAATAGAAATCCTTGTTTTTGGTAGCTTATTCACTCATTAAGATCAGGTTGGATATTGGCCTCGTTCTCTTTTTCGTGTGCAGGCGCAATTATAGATATGAACCTCGTCTGCGCATCGACCCATAGACAGCCTGGGCAAAAAAGAATTTGGCCAAATCCAGCGATTTTGACCTCACGTTAAGGTAATAAGCCAGATATTAGTAACAATGAACTCTGTTTCATAGTGGCTCATGGCGATGGAGCGGAGTCGATATTTTGACGAGGGAGAAAACCTGAGTGCACTGTTAGTGCCCAATCGCGACGCTTTGTAACTCGTATTGCTCTTACAGTGAAACCAAGTGTACCCCTCACGATTGCATTAATGAACTGATTATTTGAAGTAGTTTCAAGAATGCAATAATGAACTCGCTCGCTCGATCGAAGAATACGGCTAACGGGTTCCGTTTTCGAAAAATCAATCCAATGTTGCGACTAGTAGGTTTCAAACCTACTAGTTTTTTTCTAGAATGCAATAGTGAATTGATTTTTCGAAAACGGAACCCGTTAGCCGTATTCTTGGATCGAACGAGCGAGTTCAATATTCGAATAATCAATTCATTATTGCATTCTTGAAACGACTAGCGGGTAATCAGTTCATTAATGCAATCTTGAGGGGTACGCTTCACTTGGTTTCGCAGTAAAACTTGGCGCATTTTCGCTCAACACTTGTCGCGTTTTCGTGGTACACTTGTCACATATTCGCTTAATACTTGTCGCGTTTTGGCATTACACTTGTCACATATTCTCATAACGCTGTTCACATATTCGCACAACACTTGTCGCATTCTTGCGTAACACTTGTCACGTTTTCGCATAGCACTTGTTACATATTCGCATAACTGATAGTTGCCACATATTCGCACAACACTTGTCGCATTTTGCCATAACACTTACCGCGTTCAGTTCGCATAGCACTTGTCACATATTCGCATAACACTTCTCGCATATTCGCATTACATTTGCCGCATTTTCACAAAACTTGTCGTGCTTTCGCATATCACTTGTCACATATTTGGATAACACTTGTCGCGTTTTCCCATAACACTTGTCGTGCTTTCGCATAACACTTGTCATATATTTGGATAACACTTGTCGCGTTTACCCATAACACTTGTCGCGTTTTCACATAGCACTTGTCGCAGTCTGCTATTTTAATAAAGAAGCTTTCCTTGTCGAGTTTTTTGGACAAAACTTATCACATCATGCCTTAGTTTATATTTTCTCACCACTGTTGATATTTTTCATTACGTACTTTAAATATTAGTTTTTTAATTTGCATCGAACTTAATAAAAACAAATGAAAACCGAAAAGCCAAACGATTAATTTTTGCCGTCAACGTTAATAAACATGGTTAAAGAATATCCCCACCACTTTTAAAAAACAGAACAAAACAGAAAAAAGAGGACGTCATGTGTTGCATCTGCGGTAGGACATCAATATTATAGCTTGGACAAATGTAGTTATCATAACTGTATGCACCCTCAAAACGTGAGAGGAAAACGTGACCGTGTCGAAGAGAAAATTGAAGCGAGCGAGGATGGTACGAACCAAAATTGGACACGAGAATATTCCTGGGTCCTTATGGAGAACTGTATTTGATTCCATCAACTAAAATGGACTTACTGCGTTATTTACCCTTCGGTTGAAGTGTTACTGTAAAATATCAAGCATCAAAAGACTATCAAAAAACACTATAAGCATTCGTCGCTCAGTTCTGCTTCCACTCAAAGCTTCGTTGTAAATAACCTCTCTTGCCCAGATAACCAGACGAAAGGAACTGTAATTTTCGTTGAGTTTTTATGTGGAATTACTTTAAACCTTTTAATTACGTTCTTTAGAAAAATTAATATCACAGTTTCCTGATTTTCACAATGAGCCATTCCAAATTTCACCTTTTCCGAACTCGCCATATCAGAATCTCCAGTTCAGTGTTTCATTGTACTAACCTTAAAAAGTAGACCTGTTTTGTTGTTGTTGTCAAAGTTTCCTGCAGTAAAACGGCTTCCCTGACAAAACGTCATGAAGCACCAAAGGAGATGTCACGAGTTTCAGTTAACGCTGGGCCACATAAAGACTTCCAGTTACCAAACGTTATAATTAGACTGTGTTCTTTCACGTTTCTTTGGCCTCTTCCCACTGTGTGACAGGTTAGGCAAGCACGAAAGGCAAAAATAGGCCGCTTTCCTTGTACTGTTTCCAAATTTTCGGCATCAGCTTATTCAACGACTGAAAAAGTAAATCAGTGCCTTTCAACTGATTGACACGAAAATACTTTAAAATCATGAGTTCGAAAATTTGCCTTCTCACCGTGGGGCAACTACATACACCTTTAATTTCCATGAATCTGTAATACCCGCTTTCTTTGATCCTACATTTCCTATGGAGTTATTTTCATAATCATTCGCTGTCTCACAGCCATATAAATGAAAATGTTTTGAATTTGTTTTGAATGCAGAGTTCCCACATGTAGTTAAAGTAAGCTACTGGCGTCTAACAGTCAGTTTACCTTAATATTCATGAGAAGTGGAAAGTAATCAAAATGTTAAGTGACACTTATAACAGTAGAACACTGTGGGGGTGTTGTTTCAAAAAAATACACACAGTGTTAGACAGTTTGGTTCGATATCACTTCTTGCTTTACTGTTCGTTAACGTTTTTACGTGACATTTTTTAGGGGAAATAAACCTTTTTTTTTCGCGTTCGTTTAATTATTTATCTGCCTACACGACAAAGGCGTAAGCCACTTGTTATGTTGTGTATAAGCATCACATGTCACAGTTGTAGATTTGACATCACCTAAGGCTGACGAGGGCGGGAAAATTGACTGCCGTAGAGGTTCAGCATGTTTTTAGATAATCCGAATGTCAAACCCCCAGACTACATAAATTAATTGCTGAAAGATGATTTTTCTGTGGTCGTTGATGAATGTTTACACACTGAACTGAGCAATTATTAAACCAATATAAAACGCTTAGGCTGAATTTGATGGTCGCTTGATATCAAGAATTGTAATTATCTACTTCGGATAATACCACTGTTTCTACCCTTCTCATTGGTTCACTAATTCACAGTTATCAGACATCACTAGCTGGATTATTGGTTAATGCTAATCAAGAGTTTTCATTGGCTTATCGAACATGGTATATTTAACAATTATTCCATGAGCGCTCGTTGGATATGAGATGATAGATAGCCAACGAGGCGCGTAACGCTGAGTTGGCTATAATCATCTCATATCCAACAAGCGCGAGTGGAATAATTGTTTTATTAAAACACCCCCAAAATAGAGAAAACTAGACTACAATAAAAACAGAAAGGCCCAAAAATCACGCATACGCTCGCCATTTTTGTAGATCATGGTATAATGGCTCATATACCATGATGGCTTAGCCAATGAAAACTCTCGAATTGCATTATCCAATGATTCAGTTTTTAATAAGAGCAATTATACCATGCTTTACAACTATGAACAATCGTAAGCGTACGCCTAAGTGTTGGGGGCGTTTTTATTTATTACTTTCTTTTTCATTTTAGGTTTCTATATTTTGGGGGCGTTTTTTTTTTTCAATCAGACAACTATTCCACTCACGCTTGTCGGAAATGAGATAACTGTTGTCAACTCGACGCTGCAAGCGCCTTGTTGGCTACCTACCATCCCACATTCATCGCGCAAGAACTATAAAAAGCCACAGAATGTCACAATAGCTAGCTACGTAGAATTTGATACGAAACTTTCAATCAAAAATGTTTGCGAATGCAAGGGACTGAAAAAAGCAGAAAAGCAGCAAAAAGCTAGAAATTCACTGGAGCTTCTAAGAACCGACAAAATTTCGTCTAGGATTTTTAAATGAAAACAGGTTTTCGGTATGAGCTTCGGAAATTAAAACTGTTTCACTCGCTTTCCAGACGTTTCACGCCGACTTAAAAAATAAACACTACGCCACAAATTTTACAGCTTTTTCATTCCTGCAGTCTACCTGAAATGTCCAGACTTGATCCCGGGCCTAGTGAGAAGCAGTGTGAAAAAAAAAACCGCTAGAGCAAAGCCCAGCTAATCTATATGTCCAAATTCATCAGTGACAACTTTCTGTTACATACTACCCCTTTATGAATAGTTTCCTGCATTACTTGGAAAAATTTCGGACGATTTTAACCCGGCGGTGCGAAATTTCGGGCTTCCGAAATATGATAGTGTAAGACTTCAGTTGCTCCAAAGCACTTAGCTTTCTTTATGTTTTTGTATATTTTCTCGTCTGTTGAACCTTGAGGATACGGTTGAGTATCATTTCACAGGACCCCACAGATGTTGTTTCTGTATAATTCGACTTTTATAGACGTATATTTACTTCAGTTATGTTTCAGCAAAATTTCGAAATTTTTGTCCGAAAGTTGTCTGAAATGCGATAAAATATTTCCGAAAACTGAACGTGCGACTGTTTTGCAACTAATGTTGGTCGTTTATTATTATATAAGTCGAAACTTGTATTTCGATTTCCTATTATCATTCGACGCATTGTTTTCTTCCTTTCCATTGGCCGAGAGCCTACCACGTGACCTGCAAATAACTGCCTACAAATAATGTATTCTGCTCATGCGTAATTGGAGCCATGCTCTCGAGAGAAAAATGGCAGATCGCTTCCCTGAGCTGCCAGGAAGCGATTAAAACATGAAAACAATTCTTGAACTCGGTTATCGCAAAACATCCTGCAAATAATTGATCTGCTCACCTCTGATAAATCAAGATGTTTTGCTCAAACTCGTCCAATAATTGTTAATTATTTTACAGAAGTATTTTCTGACCAAAAGTGATTTCTTCTAATTATCATAATACTTGATCAATTTTAACGTGGTTACTTCCGACAAGACTGAAACAAAATACTGCTGAGTAAACCTCCGCCATCACAATCTACTGGAACAAACAGATAGGTTTCCTGAACCAACAGCTGACGCTTCTTGGTTATTAATATTTACAAAGAAACACAAACCCTTTTCTCCTTTTTCTTTTCAGAATCTATAGCAGGTGGATTTTTAAAGCAACTAAAATCAAGTAGAACTCTGAATTAAAAATGGTCTCAGCAAGATTTAATATAACAAAAAACTTTTTCCAGTATTCCATGCCCGCAAACTTTTTAGAAAAATAAATAATGGAACAAATAGAAGAACAGAAGTAATTTCAACTGGCAATTAAAAGAACCTCAAAACGATTTCGATAGATAAATAGTCAGACAGAAATGTAAACTTTCAATGTGAATTCGTGCTGCCGGTTTCCTGCCAATTTCTTTGACAACGTTCAGATAAGATCAGTGGGAAAACCTTTTCTTTTCAGAATACGTATTTTAATTGTTGTCTTCAATGATTCATCATGTTCGATGCAATCAGATCGTTTTGACTGAGTGAACGTGAAATTTGCATGGTTAAGCACGAAACTAATTTGAAGAACGGTTTAATAACTTAAAAATCATGATGAACCCAAGTTGCGCAATACGAGATTCAGAAGGGATTGCCGCCTTCTCTGTCAATGTTCTGTCAGCTCTATTCGGCAGTATTGGCAACATCTTGGTCTGTGTTACAGTGTATTCAAGTCCTCGCCTTCACAAAACATGGTGCTACTTCATTTGCAGTCTTTCTGTCGCTGACCTCTTGGTAAATCTTTGCGTACAACCCATGGAAGCGATTCTGACTCTGGAGCGCATGGCAGGTGTCTGTAAACAGAGTTTACGCGACGCATTTCGCTTAGCTGCGTACATTACCTGTGGCGCTTCTCTTATGAATCTTGCTTTTATGAGCGTGGAACGCCTGTTAGCAATTTTGTGGCCATTCAGCCAGCGACAAATTTTAACACAAACAAGAATTCTTACAACGTTAGCTATAATATGGGGAGTGCCATCAATTCTTGGAATCACCGGTCTACTGGCCGGGAAAGGAACCAGGCTATCGTCAATATTAATCCTTACAGGACTCGCTGGTTGTTACGGTGTCATATTAACCAGTGGTGTATTACTTTTTCTACGAACGAGAGCACACTTCAAAGTCAACAACGTAATGACGTTGACAGTATCGCAATTTGAATTCGAGAACAAAAACAGCGCGAATTCAGCCAGTGCAGGGCGCGTCTCTGAACAAAGGACTGCACTGGCTATTGCCAAAAAAAGGCGGGAATCTGAAAAGCGCACGGCCAAGACAATTGCCGTGGTGATTACGGTATTTACACTCAGTTGGGTTCCATACGGGTATGTCCTTGTTAGTGACCCGGAACAGCACGTCAATTCATTCTATATATGGGCAGTAGCGATTGGAATGACAAGCTCCGCGGTTAATCCTATCATATATTTCTTTAGTAGCAAAGATTTTAGGGAAAGCTCAAAGCGGGTTTTACGTTCTACTTTCCGATGCAGAATGACAATTTAGTGGCTGATAATTATCAAAAAGGAACTGTTCCGAGAAGTAACGAAGCAACTACAATTTCAAGTTTTCCGATAAATGCAGAAATTCTCGCCCGCTCATTGGCCAATTTTCATTGTCAATACGCGCACAAACACATGAATTTATAATTTATGCGATGCGTCAATGAGCAAGAGAGGACAATTTAACAATTTGTTCAGTATAAAAAAAAACAAATTGACTTCAGTTTTTCATGGGTCTGTCCTGTTATTGAGAATGAACTTCGTCATAACATTGTCAAAGTAGTCTGCGGATGCACTCAGCCATGGCCTAGTGTATCCACAGCTACTTTGACAATGTTATGACGAAATTCATGATGAATCACACGACATGCGGAATAAAAACCTGACGTTAATTTGTTAAATTGAGAACAATAGAGATTTACTCTAAGATCTCTCTTTAGCACCGTCCCCCATTATAACTTTCAGCTGTCATAATAACCCAGGGGAAACCCCACCCTCCTCGTATCTGGCTCAACCCTTGTCAAAATGATATGCACATGTGTCAAGACAATTTCAGAGTCAGATTTCCTCTTCTATAGTTTAAGATATCAAAAATTACATTATTAATATTGTACCCGCTAACTGACTGATGATAAATTGCTTGTGTGTTCGTATTGTTAACTTTCGTTTCTCGATTAATTTCAAACTTTGAATCAGCGTTGAAAGAATTTTTCTGTTGTCTCCCCCAGTTATATTATATATTCTGAAATAAAAGCAGCAAACAATCTTCTTTCCTGTCCCTCTTTTATATATATATTCTCTTAACCCATCCGCTTGACAATGCACTGGTCTTATAAGGAGAAATAACACGTTCATCACTACTGGGCGTTATAGGATAACTAAATGACTGAATAGCAAGTTAATTAAGAAAAAAAAAACAGCTGGAACATTAACATTAGCTATAGTCGTCCATCAATAGCCCTTTTCACGGTTAGCTCTGCTCATTTGCATTACAATAAAATCTGGCATGTATGTGAGGCAATTTCGGGCTATTTTGCAGTTTTAGCCCGAAATTGCTTCGCATCCACGTTGGATTACATTGTAATGCAAATGAGAAAAACTAACCGTGAAAAGGGCTATTATTACTCAACCGATTAATAGATCACATTCATATTCACGGTATAGGACTGGACCTAGCATGAAACTGAGGCTAACGTGAGAAGTCTTTTCAATGCAAGTAGTTCAATAACTTGTTAATTGATCCATCCATAAGAGAAAAAACCTTGTTCCAGCCAGAAGTCGCATTCTCTTTTGTGATATCCTTCTTTGGGAACAGTGACGCCATTATCGGTAAAAAGAGCAGTACTTTCTGGGTATTCTCTCCACGATTCCTCCTTAACGGTTCCTTTATGGATAAATTCACCGAACTGGCTTCTCAGAGCCATCATAAACTCCTTATCTTTTTTAGAAGGCTTGTAGTTAAGTTCGACCGGAAAACCGAAAAATGCAAGTTCATCCCACATGTGAAACGCAAACGAGGAGGGAAAGCCGAATAAATTTATTGGCACAGAGGGTCTATTAGTTATTACATATCTGTAAACAGGACTATGGAAACCCTTCGATGCATTCAGTGCCAGAACATTATTTGGACAAGTTTCTCTTAGATCGGAAGTCATGGACGAGAAGACAAATTGAAAAGACTCACCCATGGTTAAGCTATCATTGTACATGTCAAGAACCTTGCTTACATCGTTTCCTAGAAATGGTCGCAGTTTTTTTTCAACATAATTTATGAATTTTCCATAGCTCGAGTTGGTAAAAGACGCCGCAGGCTGAATATCGATCTCTTGCGCTGTTGTTCCGATAATAAGGGGGACATCATTCGCTTTCCCAGTTGCCATGGCGACAAGGGGAGGGTCTGACACAACAGCTCTGTCAACCACTGCAACAGCACCGTCAAACCAACTCTTTGTTGGAAGATCCATCAGATCAGTCATGCGCCAGAATGGGTACACGTCCCACGGAATGGCATTCTCTATTTGCGTGGGACTTAATTTATACAAGCATTTTCTCTCAGCTGTGGCGCTGCTTCTGTCGCACTTGGAGTTGCTCACAAAGATCTCGTTGTCGATGGCTGCATCTTCCCAAGACTTGTTGAAAACAGCCGAGGCACTCATAAGAATTGCTCGATGGAAAAGTCCAGATGCACCTGGCGAGGCAAGCAGTGCCACCTCGGACGTACCTCCAGAACTTTGACCGATCAGAGTCAGATTCTGGATCACCTCCAAACTTCCTAATGTTCGCTTGCACCCATTTTAGTGCCAATATCTGATCCATGAATCCATAGTTTCCTGAGGTCTTTGAGGGTGAGACATCCGCTAACGACTTCAAGGCCAAAAAACCAAATGCATTTAGCCTGTAATGAAACCCCGACTATCTTCATATTAGAAACTAGTTCGGGAGAAGGATGTAATCCTTTCCAATTCCCCGAGAAATACAACAGGTAACCGCCGTGAATGTAAACAAGAACGGGCAACAGTTGCTCTGGGGACCTTTTTCTTGGTGTCCACACATTCACAAACAAACAGTCCTCACTTCCAATGACTTTGCTTGGGTCGCTCGGGCTCGCCACATCTTGTTGAACACAGACGCTTCCAAATTTCGTTGCATCTAGAGTTCCATTCCAACATTTGTTCACATTACAAGGGACCGAAGCCTGCCAGCGTCGAGTACCGACTGGTGGCTCTGCGTAAGGAATGCCCTTGAACACCACGGCATCTCCATCGTATTGCCCTCGTACCGCACCGCCTTGTATTTCCAGCTGGATTTCCTGAGGCTGCCTCTCAACTTTTTTCTTCAAGAAGTAAACGCTAATGCCTGCAACAATGGCAAGAACCAGAAGCGAAATAACCGTTATGGCAATGATTTTCCTCTTCCTCTTGACTTTAGATGGTCTTGATGAAATATATTCTTCCACATCGGATTCATCTTCGCTAGTCATCAAGAGTGGATTTGTTAAATCTGTGCTTCCTCCATTAGCACTCGCTGCCATTTTTAATTTGGCAGCGGAACTGCTCGACTGAGATTTCGTTGCAACTCAAGGACGCCTTTTTATAATTTCATGCATAATACTATTCACTCTTACTCTGGAGGTTCTTGAAGCTCACTCAAGCAGATCGATTATGAGTATTCTTTTGTATTCTTTGTCGGAGAACAGTGTGGCATTGAACATGCAAGGCAAGTATTCCAAACAAAGTTCGAAAATTATGAAACATTTCCTCCGTCTTGAATAGTTAAATTAATTCAGTATGTTTTTCGAAAGGGAGCCAGGAGTCTTCAGTTTGTGATCACTTAAGCGTATTACGTTCATTTGAAATATTCATTTATTTCATTTTAAGTAACATGCCTGAGAACAAGCTAATAGTTGCTAAGCGGAGCAGTTACTATAAATATTCAACAACGACAACGCAACATAAATTTCTTTTGATACATAATGGTAATAGGACTGAGTGAAGTCCAGTTCGGTCTGTAAACATTTGAAGAAGAGCTTTTTTTTTGGTGACACGCATTTTAATAAACTGAACAGAAGTCATCTTCAGAGTCAATTAAACCTTTTTGTCATTCAGCTTACAACACTTTTCCAACAGATGCTCTCCATTCGACCAAAAATTCCATGGATAAAAAGTTCTGGAATATCTAATCATAATAATAATATCTTATTGGAAAGTTGAACATAATGACGCAAAGGACCGCAAACGAAAATGCTGCCTGTTTACGTACATGTAGGATCTGTAAAAGATCTGATCAGCCAAAAATAGAAAGAATAGCAAGCAATGATGCAAGGCTGGTGCTACGTAGAAAGCTTAACGGGGCAACGACATGATAGAGCCCAAACTGAAAGCCAACATTGCAACCGTGGACAGCTGTTTCGACCTTGTTGGGTCTCGTCAGCACGGTGTAGCAAGTTATGAAGTAATCAGCCGGTCGACTGATATCCATATACCCGTTAATGCAGATGTACACGACGGTTGCCACAAAATGCCCTGAATTTTCTCTGACTTTTCCCTAAAAAAATAGCATTTCCTCGACCAAAAAATTCAAAATGTCAGACATAGTGGAGGCTTCTGGCCTCAGCTTACAGTCATCCTTTCTACTTGTTCATTAAGATGGGCATATTTTCCTTTGCATTTAACAAGAAATAAATGAGAAAGGAAAAATAAAATTATTATACACGGTTGGTCTTGTTGAGGTACGGATTGCTGGAAAAGAAAAGCTTGATCTGACCTTCACTTAATTGGCACTTTCGATTATACAGATGTTTTAGAATTGGGCGGAAACATTTTTAACGCATAAAAAGGCCATAGAAACTACAACAAGAAGTGAGTGACAAAACCGTAAAGAACGCCCAAAAAATCCTGAATAATCGTTTATTTGTTCGCGTGTTCCAAGGAAATATTTAAATGATTCCCTCGATGTTTAGGAGACTGCTACGTAGTCATGTTCATTGAAGGTTCTGAAAGCCCACAAGTCGACATGTACAAGAAATAGTTAGAAATTATCTTGCCGGATTTTGTGATTGATCTGAGCAGACACAGACACCCTAACCGGCGAGTGGTTGTTTTCTCTCGAAAGGGTAGTAGACTTCCACGTTTTATCAGTTATCAGTAGAAAAGCTGTTTACTTAGAATTTATTCTTGAATAAAAAATTATTTTTGCCCCCGCAGGGTTTTGGCCCAGAGGCCAAAACCCGAGGAGGCATTATAGTCTCCCCCGCGTATACGTATAAAGAATGTGTGAAATATTGGTGTACAGTATGCGAATCAATCCCGATTTGAAGAAACTAGGCGCGCACGGTGGTCCCGGTTAATTTTTTAGTCAGCTCGGAAGGCAATGCTACATGGGTAATTCTTGCAACCGCGAGCACGAGGTGGAGATCGAGGAGGATGTATTTACTGCACGAGGAGGAGAGGAAGATATTTGCCAAAATATATTTTAAGGCGAGTATCTGTCATCACAGTGATTTCTTCATACCTTGAATTCAAAGGTTATTCAGCAGTACCAGATTGAACTGTCTGGTGCACAAATCAGCAACGGGGTCGTATGGCAAGCCGATTGTAGCAATATTCAATAATTTGATATATATTCAATTCAGTATTTATATTTATGTAATATTTTTTTATTCATTCAATTTAATATTTATATTTGTCTATATTTATCTATATTTATTTAATTCAATCGCTTAATATCCATTTAATTTAATCCGTATATATTCATTCAATTTAATCCGTATATATTCATTCAATTTAATCCGTATATATTCATTTAATTTAATCCGTATATATTCATTCAATTTAATCCGTATATATTCATTCAATTTAATGCGTATATATTCATTCAATTTAATCCGTAAAAATATCCATTTAATCCGTAAAAATATCCATTTAATCTCGGGGACTGGGTCAAGCCACCGGATCTGAAAGCTAAGGGCCTGGGAACGAATCATTGCAATACAATATGGCGGACGAGGTTGGAAGAGACCTGCCGTCGTTTTTAACATCAGTTTTAGACAAAACGGAATATATTTGACGAAATGATGTGGGCGAAGGAACTGCCGGGGCGCATGCTGAAGTTATCGATCAGAGTATCAGGATGCTTAGATCGATTAGAGATTCATTGTCGTGATATTCCCGTGATATTGGAACAAGTGAGGTGAGGAGCTGGATCAACTTGCAGCCGCTTTTGCGGACGTGTTATCATCTTTTTAAATCATCACATCGCAATTAAACCTATCAGCCCAGAAACTGCTGCTAAACATTGTTTTGCCCCAGGAAATGAGGAAAAGGAAACTCCTGGAAGACCACGTTTTGACATAATTTCCAGATGAAATATTGGAAGAATTGCGTGAATTGGGATGCCGGTCCGGTAAGTAGAAAGTGCAGACTGCAGACCGGGTACAAAATGCAGACTAGGTGCAAAATGCAGACTGAGAGTTAAGACTGTTTTCCGTCAAATACGTGATAACATGTCATTTTACAACTTACCCAGTGTTACGCAATCGCTTTTTCTTGGTTATCTTCACCGAAAATTTGCCTATTTCTTTACAGACTCTTTTCTTCTTTTCTCAAAGCATCAAGATCATGTTAGTTCTTGAATAGAATCTGAAGCTGTCATAGTCTTCTCACATGGTGCGCGAGGACAGTAGTATACCCAAATAACACGTACCCTGGGTACCAGAGGTTTTTTCTCGCGCTCGGCGGACGGAGTATTTCGCTTCGCTTCGGCGGGTCACAGTAGAGACATGACCGACACCGGAAACCAAGCAAGAAAACACTCTCAGGCTGGCACCCATGCAGGGTAAATAAGAAGCCAGAAACAATGATGTCAATGATCAATCATTATCATTGTTTGTAGCCAAGTGCAAACTTACAGACTGTCACTGGCTCTTCGTGGGGTCAAGAAATTAGGAAGAACACGGAAGAAAGCTGAAAAAAGACAATGAAAGCCTTTTAAAATTCTGTTAAAGAAAGAATATGGCCAAGAATAATCTGACCGCAGAAAACACTTGGTAATTTCTGAAATGACATGTTACTGCATGTTATCACTTTTAAGACAACAACAACAACGCTTCATTTGCTCTAAAAAACTACAATAACTTAACAATAATTTAAAGTCGAGCCCGGGGGATAAATGAACCTTACGGTTTTCGAGTTATTCCCCTGCCTTAGACGAAAACAGCGGTCCAAGATGACTGCGGAAAAGCGATTGCGTGACACTGGGTAAGTCATAAAATGGCACGTATTTGATGAAAAAAGTCTTTATTCTCAGTCTGCGTTTTATATCTAGTCGGCAGTCTGCAGTAGTATGCATTTTGCACCTGGTCTGCATTTTGTACCCGGTCTGCAGTCTGCACTTTCTACTTACCGGACCGGCATCCCAATTCACGCAATTCTTCCAATATTTCATCTGGAAATTATGTCAAAACGTGGTCTTCCAGGAGTTTCCTTTTCCTCATTTCCTGGGGCAAAACAATGTTTAGCAGCAGTTTCTGGGCTGATAGGTTTAATTGCGATGTGATGATTTAAAAAGATGATAACACGTCCGCAAAAGCGGCTGCAAGTTGATCCAGCTCCTCACCTCACTTGTTCCAATATCACGGGAATATCACGACAATGAATCTCTAATCGATCTAAGCATCCTGATACTCTGATCGATAACTTCAGCATGCGCCCCGGCAGTTCCTTCGCCCACATCATTTCGTCAAATATATTCCGTTTTGTCTAAAACTGATGTTAAAAACGACGGCAGGTCTCTTCCAACCTCGTCCGCCATATTGTATTGCAATGATTCGTTCCCAGGCCCTTAGCTTTCAGATCCGGTGGCTTGACCCAGTCCCCGAGATTAAATGGATATTTTTACGGATTAAGATTTGGATATTGAATATATACGCATTAAATTGAATGAATATATACGGATTAAATTGAATGAATATATACGGATTAAATTGAATGAATATATACGGATTAAATTAAATGAATATATACGGATTAAATTGAATGAATATATACGGATTAAATTGAATGAATATATACGGATTAAATTAAATGGATATTAAGCGATTGAATTAAATAAATATAGATAAATATAGACAAATATAAATATTAAATTGAATGAATAAAAAAATATTACATAAATATAAATACTGAATTGAATATATATCAAATTATTGAATATTGCTACAATCGGCTTGCCATAGTCTGTCGACCCAAACACCACACGTATAAAGATTACGTTTATTTGGATCGCATATTTTTACTGAGTAATCTTACGTGGGGCTAAACTTCAGAATACCCGGCCACTTATTAGCATCTCATTGAATAAGAATAGCAACTATTGTTATATTCCTCGTTCTTCAAAGCACACCGACACATGTAAATGGAGTGGACGGGTATTCTTACTCGGGGCTGGAAGCGGAATAATTGGATCTCTCTTATTCATTATTCCATTAATTTTTTTCAGAGTTATTCATTATTCCTTTTTCAATTTTGCTCGATATTCATGATTCCGTTTCGAGTTTGTCGAGTAACCTACGTTGCATCGACGTTGCAATTCCATCAACTTTGTATTCAAGATTAGCCAGACTAGCCAGTCCCACGCGGTGCTCGCCGAAGATAGATCAAAGTATTTTTACCTTAGAAACAGTGGTGTCAAAGAATGAACTGTTTTTTTTTCTCAGTAATGAGAAATAATATAGGTATTAAACAAACGTAGAATTGCGTTAATTTTGCACGTCATTTAACAAATTGACGTCAGGAAATTCATTGTCAATAACAGGACTTATTATCCAACTGCACTTCGCAGAGTACAAATAACGCTTAAGACGAGTACAAATACCACGCGGTATTTGTACTCCAGAGGACGGGTTAAACAGGTTCCTGCCGTTGACCAATCAGTTAGCTGGATTTCCCGCGCCAAATCCGTTCCGCTTCGCATACTTCTATCAAGCATTCCCTGTAAAATATCCACGAAATTCGCTCGCACGAGCATACCAATTTGGCGTGTTGGACAATAAATCTGTTATTAGACGTTTTGTTGTGTAGTATCGCTGAGAATTTTTACTCGTTGCTTGTATTTTGACTCGCCCTACGGGCTCGCCAAAATATCTCACAACTCGTAAAAATACTCAGCGATACTACACAACAAAACGTCTAAAAAGATATATAAACGCATTAATAACTGACGTCAATTTGTTTTTTTTTTACGATAACAGATTGTCAAACTGTCCGCTCTCGTTCGTTGATGCGTCGCATGAATTATAAACTCATGCGTCTGTCCCGGGGGGGGGGGGGGGGTACTTAACAAAGTTTTACTCGGGGAGGCCCGCCCCGCCCCGAGGTCCAACCCCTTTACCCTTTCATGTACCATTTTGGCAGAAAAAGTATCCCTTTTATATACCTTTTATTGAAAAAAGGTACCCATTTCACATACCTATTTTAAGAAGTCTTGTTCTCGTTTTCAGGTAGTGTAACTCTTATCATTCATAATGTAAGTTTTTGTATTTTTAACATTATAGTCAGTAGTTCCTTAGAGTATTTAGTCTAGTTTTAAACACGATTCCTAGGAAGACCATGTAAAGTGATATGATTTCGTGTATAAATAAAGATTGATGATGATGGATGATGATGATGATGATGATGCTTAACAAATGACCTTATACAACTTTAAGGGGCGTCTTTTCAAAAAATTATAATTGAAGGCCCTTTTAAATAGCTAAATGACCGATTTCCCTACCCTTTTATATACCTTAACTTGTGAATTCCCTACCATTTTTTATACCTGAGGCCTGAAAAAGGTACCCCTTTCGGGCGGAGCCTCCCCGTATAGGCCATTATAGGGAGTACCCCCCCCCCCCGGCTGTCTGTCCGCTTACTGACAATAAAAATTAGCCAATGAGCGCGCGAGAATTTCTGCAGTTATCGTAAAAATATGGTATCGATGACAGCACTGGTTTGATAAACGTTTGTTCCCTTAATTTAAGGCGGGGGTCCACCTGAAAGCCGTATTTTGGCTGGGTATTATGTTTTTAATGCAAATATCTCGTTTACGTTTCAAGCAATCAAGAATCTCTATGCTCATTTCACATATCTATGTTTTGGGTTGTTTTGTATTTTTTTTGGT
This sequence comes from Platygyra sinensis, assembly GCA_019787425.1. Classification (NCBI taxonomy): domain Eukaryota; kingdom Metazoa; phylum Cnidaria; class Anthozoa; order Scleractinia; family Merulinidae; genus Platygyra; species Platygyra sinensis. Next base: position 54,709 of record JAHPZR010011764.1, read on the forward strand.
GAGTTTAGGTATTTTTGGAGATAAATAGTTTTTCTCAAAGGATTAGTAAAATTTATGGAAATAGGAAATTTTGAAGATTTGGTGTTGTTTTAATATTAGAGTCTGAAGTTAAAAATTGGTAGATACACTGAACTGTTCGAGCAATTGCGCATGCACTGCATCTAACTCGGTTCCGGTAACAAAGAAAAGCTGAGGATTGCTGAGTTCTTTGCATCATTACCTTTTCTAACATATCTTTGTAATAAAAGACTAAAGCCATCAATACGCTGCCTTCAGTTATAGAGAAAAATAGTACAGATAGTGCGGCTGTTGAGTGAATAAAATGATCGCTCTATTGACGGCATGTTTGTTTTTTTGCAATCCTTGTACGCGCGCGAAAACTATGATCGGTCTCGTCAATATAATCGTTCGGAAAGTCCCGCCTCTGAGGTCGTCGGCTAGGTTCAGAAATATTCGAATCTCTTAGGAAGAGTTCAGGGAACATTTTGATACGTTCGTGAAACCTTCGGGCATTGGGCGAGTCATCTGAAATCTTCGAAGAATGGTCCAAATCTTCGAAAACGTGTGAAAATGGCCACCATGGACAATCGTAACACAACACATGGCATAGCCACCTATCAAAGGTCAAAGAACCTGACAATGACAACATTTAAAACAATAGTGAATACCAAGGAACCAGTCATGGGCAAGACCGTGCCGCAAAGTGCTTTCCGATTGAAGACTCATCACTGTCATCGGTGAACACAGCCAGCAAAAAGAGCCGAGAGAATGACTTTGAGCGTACTCTGTACGTGATTTGTTGTTATGTCGGACACGGTTTATTATTCATTATTCTTTTACCGAAACCAAATAATTCTTTATTCTGAACGTCCAAACCCTAAATATTCCTTATTCATTTCGTTTTTTAAGCCGTTATTCATTATTCATTATTCCGCTTCCACCCCCGATTCTTACGTGGTGTAGAACCCATGTGACGGCTGGGTTGAACGGCAGGGTAAATGGTAAATGTAAATGTTTTGCGGCGTCGTTGAGGACAAAAAGCTTAACTCAAATTTGCATATAGGGCGACTGTAACGCGATACTTCTGTTTACATCTCGGAAAAAAATCTTGACTTCTGTTCTGCTTCCGAGATACGTTTGCTCTTAAGAGTCCTCGTATATCAAGACAAATGTTTTGTTTCAGTATCAAACTAGAACAACAGAGTGTTTTGAAATTTTTTTCCAGAATGCACTTCGTGAGAGTATTATTTAAAGAATACCATGTGATAGAATGAGTGAAACAGAATGTGTTGGTTTAGTCGATTGAGTTGATTCTTTGGATCATTTATATTGAGGTGCCTCGTAAGTTACTTGAACAGTATGAGTGATATAGTTCACAAAAATATAAAATTTCAGGTCATACAATAAATAATAGTTTCCATACACGCTGTGGAATTTTATAAGAATTTTATATCCTTGAGGGATAAAATAGAAGCGGGGGCAGATTTAGTGAGAACTATTACTAGTATAATAAAATAAAACCACTCAAAGTATTTCTTTTGCGGGTCATTCCCAGTGCTACTCGCTTCAAGAAGCTGACCACGTGATCAAATGGGGAAGAGCCGGGTTTGTTTTGAAATTTCCCACTGTCTCGATGTCGCCAGTGAATTAGTATACTTGTATGGTACCTCGATTTGACATTTCCACAGTCTTCTTGAATAGCATTTTGTTGAAGTTACGAATCAGATCTGATTGAAAAACTTGCATTTGCTATCGAGCGAGCTGTTTGGTTGGAACATGCAGAAGTGGCAAGATGATAGAACATTTATGCCATTGCTTGAAGACACTGAGTCCGGAATGGAAGAACGAGATGGAATTCTCTTCAATAACTCAAGCACGCAATTATACAAACATCGAAAGAGGAGGAAGATTACACTCGCTTTTGTTGCCGTTGTGTTTCTTGCTATCCTAGTTGGCCTTCTTTATTATTATTTCTCCCGAAAAGTGAAGGAATATGAAGAGATAATGTCGGACGAGTCTCAGCACATTCAGGTGAAAATTAACTCTGGCATTGTTCGGGGAAGACTTGAAAGGGACGCTATCGTGTTCAAAGGTATTCCTTATGCAAAAGCTCCAGTTAAAAATCAGCGCTGGAAGGCCCCAGTTGCTTGTGGTGAGCTTGAATCAAATAAATGTTGGAATGGAACTTTTAATGCAAGTGAGTTTGGAAGTATGTGCTGTCAACCAGATGTGTTGCACACCAAAGACCCAAGAAAAGTTATTGGCAGCGAGGATTGCTTGTTTATTAATGTGTGGACTCCAAAGAAACGACCCAGTAAAAAACTGCTACCCGTTTTAGTTTATTTTCACGGTGGATTTTTAATGTATTCCTCAGGAGATTGGAATGGACTTCATCCTTCTCCGGAATTGGTTTCTGAAATGGAGGTAGTCGGCATTTCATTCAATTACAGACTAAATGCATTTGGTTTTCTGGCTCTGAAGTCATTAGCAGATGCCTCACCTTCCAAGAGCTCAGGAAACTATGGATTCATGGATCAGATATTAGCATTAAAATGGGTGCAAGAAAACATAAGGAAATTTGGAGGTGACCCAGATTCTGTGACTCTGATTGGACAAAGTTCTGGTGGTACATCTGAATTGGCATTGCTTGCCTCCCCAGAAGCATCAAGACTTTTCCATCGAGCAATTCTAATGAGTAGTTCTGTAATTTTTAACAAGTCATCTGATGATGCTGCTCGTGACAATAAAGTTTTTGTCAGAAACTCTAGATGTGTCCGAAACACTTCAAGGGCCGAGCAACAATGCTTATACAATTTAACAGTGAAACAAATAGAGGCCGCCATTCCATGGGATGTATATCCTTACTGGGCCATGGGAGATCAAATGGATCTACCGACCCAAAACCTGTTTGACGGAGCAGTTGCTGTAGTTGACAATGATGTTGTGCCAAAGCCTCCACTCCTTGCTATGATGGAAGGTGAAGCAAATGATGTACCACTGATTATTGGAACCACAGCACAGGAGATCAATATTCAGCCAGTAAAGAACTTTACAAACTCTGCATGGGAACAGTATAGCTCATATGTCACTAAAAAGCTATTTCCCTTTATTGGTAGAAATGTGAGTCAAGCATTAAGCATGTACAACAAAACTCCTTCTGTCGCATCCTCATCATCTTTTCAGTTTGCATATGCATCAATGGCTTCTGACATACGACTTACTTGTCCTAATAATGTTTTGGCCTTAAATGCATCTAGAGCCTTCAATAGTTTTGTCTACAGATATGTTGTGACCAATGCTCCTTCATCGCCAATAAATTTAATTGGATCTTCGGCCACATTTGCCATCCATATGTGGGACCTTGTTGCACTGTTTGGTTTCCCACCTGCATTCCATTATAACCCCTCATCTAAAGACCTGAGATTCATGAAAAACCTCAGAAGAGAGTTTGGGAAATTTATTCACGGCAAGTTAAAAGATTCTTCTTGGAAACAATACCCTGACCACACTGCTCTTTTTACAGACAATGGCATGCAGGTTCTTAACAAGGACGGATACCACAAGCAGGAGTGTGATTTTTGGCTTGATAATGGATTCTTCCCATATGCGTGGATAAACTAAAAATTACAAGTTACAAATGATATGACTGAGTATTCTGATACTGTGAGACATAAATTAGGCATATGCGTAGGCTTGATTGAAAGCTCCCTCCACTCATGAACTGTCCTAACTTTGAGGTGATGTCTGTGGATTCAGAATGGATAAACTAAAAATAACTTTACAAACAGCATGACTGCCTATTCAAATGCATAGAGAAATAAACTGAGCATAAAATTGGCTTGATTGAATGCTCTCTCCGCTCACAAACTCAGCAAAGTCTATTGAAGTCTAACTCAAATGAGCCTCACTAAAGATCAAAACTCTAATTTTCCTTGAAATGTATGAAAACCTTAATCAGCTACTGGGGAGCTGTACTTTGGAACACGGCGTCCAGGTACTATGGTAGTAATAATTATTTCAAGCAATATTATTCTATGCCAAAGTTAGAAAAGACATTTTTATTAATTAAACAATTAGAGTTCAATATGACCTTGATTCAAACACAAAGCAAGAAATCAATGGATTTTACTTTTATCAATGTGAATAAATACATATATAATAATCATATATGTACTTCTTCATACATAGGTATTTATTACTATCATTACTTTACATTATTACTATAAATTATTTTTTTAGTTTTTAGCTAGATACATGACCCTACAATTTACACAGGATACAAATTAAACTACAAATACAAACTACAATTGTAGGCTTACAATTGAAAAATCCGCATGAATTCACATGTTTTTTCACAAATGCAAATTTTAATATCTCTACTACCCTTTCAAACTCTTAGGGGCTATTTAAAATTCCAAAAGTTGGATGAAGGTTAGACTTGCCACAAGTCGACCTCATAAATTTCAGAGTGGAATATGTAAGCCCGCTAAGCGGCCGAGCGAGCGACGAAGTCCGGAGAGGTACTAAATAAACAAGACGAAGGACTTTTCAGAAAGTCTAGATGAAGGTGTCTACAGGAAGACGAAACTTGGTTTTTCGATGTCAAAAAGACACGTCTTTCTTTAAAACTACTAGATTGGTCTCAGGAGCTCTCTAGAAGACGACATGTTTTGACTCTCCAATACCTGCTTAATATGGTTTCACAAGTTCAACTTGTATTTGCACTTGTGATTTACAAATTAGACACTTCTTTTAAATTTGATTCTTACCATATTTTCCACTTGTAGCGCTGGACTTATATTGATTTTATATTAACCTAGTTCTCGTCTGGGCTTGTAAATACAATGGTATTGCAAATAACAAGTTTAAAAAGTTTAAAAAGTTTAATTAAATTGACCCTAGAATTAAAAAGTGCACTGTTTCAGTAGTTTAAAGCAATTAATATTCAAAAGTGAAGGCAGTGACGACGAATACGATTGGGTGGGATTGAGGGCAGAAAAACCTCCTTCCCAGGGCCTTTTCCCTGGCTTGGGGGCGCAAGCCAGGGTAAAGGCCCTGGGAACGAGGTTGCAAAATTCATCATCACTTTATTTCCAATCCAAATATTTACGCTTGACCTCCCTTTCAATGCAATCGAGTATCGGGCATAAAAAGCCTCGCAAGCGCAGAAACGTGAGCATTGTAAGATAACAAGACGTCTTATAGCCGTTTCCGTGGGATGCGTTAGTCTGTATGTGACCCTATTTACCCGGCATAAGAGATAAGTCAAAAATGCATTGAACGTTTTTCAACCCCCGTTGGAAACGCTTTCTAACGCGCTGTTATTATTTTGGAATGCGTTGGCAATATGTTTCCTAATGCGTTGGCAACGTTCGACAACGCGTTGAACTCATTACAAACTTCAGATCGTTTTCATTGTCACGCAATAAAAAATAAATCGAAAACCATCCAGTGCAAAACGTTACGAAAGTCTTTATGTTATAGAAGATAAATAAGATAAACCCATTGATGCCTGCATGAAATTGCCTGCGAGCCACCCCTAATTCCCTGGCGTTTTTTGGAATATTTCAGAGCGAGCGAAAGCAATCTGGAAACAAGAAATCAATTAATTTCTTCGCCGCGTGACGAAATATCACGGCGCTGTGAAAGAAAGATGAAAGTTGTAAATTTAAAGAGACGACAAAAACAAGCCAATTATTTTGAGATCAGTCGTATTTCAACTATGTTAAGTTAGTGGCCATCTAGTTCTTTTCTTGGCAGTTCTGTAGTAGCTGAATAACAGTCCAAAAAACATTTGAACGAAGCGAATAAACAAACAGCGCTGGTGGTCGCCGTGGATTAAATATGCAGAAATCCAGCGTGCGAGATACTGTTCACTTTTAAACCTAAAGTTCCCAAATACAGAGAACAAAATGAAAGAAATGCGAAAGGATGCTCAATAACAATAAATTTTCATTCACGCTGAGGCGAAGAAACCTGTTTAAAAGCAACAAAATGATCAAAATTTCGTTGACGTGCTTTCCTGCCGAGTGACCGCATGTTGATTCAAAATCAAATTATTCTTCACGCTATAAAAGCAAAAGCTTGAGTTTTCCCGACCGCTTTTGCAGTCATTTTAACGCCCGTGGCTTTAGCAATCGTTCCAGAACTTGAATTCGGCTTCGAATTAATAATGTATTTTGCCATTTTTTGTTTCTAAAGTCCGAAAAGCTGCGGCGGTTGTAGGAAGAACTTCTTCACCGGAAAGGTTTGAGGACTTTGCGAGAAACGTTTTGGAACGTTTTTCAATGAGGCAAATCGATCAAAAATCGATAAACGTTTTTTGCAATCCTATTCGTCAGCTTTAATACCAACAGAAAAAAACCGATAAAGATTTTACGCAGTCCTATTGGCTAGCTTTGCAATTTGTCCCTACAAAGAAAAACAAACCCAGCCGGATTTTACCGTGGTATGCCACAGGCATCCCACGGAAAAAGAGTAGTAGTTAGTAAGTTTTATTTGTCAACGAAACTGTGATTATATCCGCGAGTTAGTGCAAAGGTAGAATCAGTGCATTTCTCGTGAAATCTACACACAAACAAGAATCAGAGTAACAACGTGCTTTGTTAATTAATTTTTATTAGCTATAAATGAAGTAGTCATCAGTTCTTTCCGAATGAAATCTAAACATAAACAAGGCTGCTCAGTTTAATTATGCAAAAAATGAAGTCAAAGTTAAATAGGAAAAATTGTCCAACGAAAAAGCACGGAGATCATCTGGGGGCATTGTCACTTTGTCAGCTAAGGGGACTCCCATTATCACTTGATCAGATCAGAACACGGTGTATGCGAGGAATTGGATTTCAATTCGGTGCGAGTCAGTCGAATATTCGACTGATCCAGTCGAATATTCGACTGAAGTTCGGTAGTTGATTTAAACGCCTCATTTTACATGTGCCGAATCGAATTGAAATTATGTAAATAATTTATGTTTGCTCCAATGGGAATTTAAAACGCGCTGCTCGCGCTCAGCAATTTTATTCGGCAAAGTAATGCGACGTTTAAATCAAATCAGCCCGATGTATTCATTCCAGTCGACTAAAATTAGTATTTGATTCGGCGCATGTAAAATGCGACGTTTAAACCAGGCCTAACACGGCCAGCACAGAACATGACTGATCCCTAGCTGCCGCGGTTGGCCGGTTATCTTTTGCGGTTTCATCTCGCATCTGATTGGTCGCGAAACAATAAACATTAAATAAACATAAAAATTCACGGTTTTACGGGAAAGACTGTAATAAAAGGCTGGCCTTTTCAATCTCAAAGAGAACATTGCCGCGACAGTTATCTGCTTGGAGCTAGCGTGGTTTTCAGCTTGCATACCCATCATACTTTGCATACCCAGAATACCATGCAGCAGACAAGATCGGACGTGTCATGTTGAACAAAGCCTCTAAAGGCTGTTACGGTATCTAAGGAAGAAAGAAACGGTTTCGCAAAGCTCAACACTCTTGAAATGGAGAAAGTCTCAGAGCCTAACGAGGACAAAAAGTTAACATTTGGACGCCAATCAGGCCTCAAGAAGAGGACAGCTATATTGATAGCGGTCACTGCCGTTGTTATAATAATTGCCGTTGCTCTAATGGCGTATTTCCTTACAAGGAAATCAAGTGACGGGAAAAAGTCAAGTGAAGATGAAATTAGTAAAGTAGAGCAGGCAGAGGAAGTGAAAATACAAGCCGGTGCGGTGCGTGGGTTACAAGAAGGGAAAGCCATTGCTTTCAAGGGCATTCCTTACGCAAAACCGCCCAGCGTCCAACAACGCTGGAAGCCCCCGGTTTCTTGTGAAGAAAACGACTGCTGGACTGGAACATTAAACGCAAGTCAATTTGGTAGCATCTGCGCCCAACAAGATGTACTTAGCACGACAGGCGACGCACAGAGTGTCCTTGGAAATGAAGACTGCTTGTTCGTAAATGTTTGGACCCCAAAGGAAAGACCAAATGGTAAACTTCTGCCCGTCCTCGTCTTTATTCATGGTGGCTTCCTATTGTACCTGTCAGGAAACTGGAGAGGGATTCACCCCACCCCTGACATGGTCGTAGATATGAACATTGTTGGAGTCTCCTTCAACTACAGGCTGAATGCGTTTGGATTCCTTGCGTTACGATCATTGGCAGAAGCTTCATCCACCAATACGTCCGGAAATTATGGATTTATGGATCAGATATTGGTATTAAAGTGGGTCAAAACAAACATTGAAAAATTTGGGGGCGACCCCAAGTCCGTGACTCTGTTGGGATCAAGTTCAGGGGGGACATCCGTGCTGGGACTACTGGCCTCGCCTAATGCGACTGGGTTTTTCCATCGAGCGATTCTAATGAGTGCCTCGGCTATCTTTAACAAGTCCTGGGAAGATGCAGCCAGTGACAATGAAGTGTTTGTCAGAAATGCTTCGTGTCAGAGAAACGACAACCATACAGCTGTGCGTGACTGCTTGTATAAGCTCACCCGCCGTCAAATTCAAGATGCCATTCCTTGGATTGATTATCCCAACTGGCGAATGAACGACCTCTTGGAGTTACCAACAAACGGCCGCTTTGCTGGAGCGCTTGCAGTGGTGGATAAGACTGTCGTGTCGGACGCTCCCCTTGTTGCAATGACCAAAGAAGAAGTAAATGATGTGCCGTTGATTATTGGAACTACTGCACAAGAGGCTGATATAGCACCGAGTGTGGTTTTTCACAATTCTGTAATTGACAAATATCGCGCTCGTGTTCAAGAAAGGCTGCGTACTTTTGGTTTTAACGCAAGTACAGTACAATTGGTACTGGAGATGTACAATAATACTTTGTTTGACGGGTCCCTGCCATCTCCTCAGTTAGCATACCTCTCGATGGTAACTGATTTGCGAGCCACCTGCCCAAACAACAAAGTGGCGAAAACTGCATCTGAAGGTTTCAAAAGCCCTGTGTACCGTTACGTGGTGACCGACCGCCCTTCAAAGCCTCTCAATTTATTCGGTTTTCCTTCTACGTTCGCTTCCCACATGTGGGACCTGGTGGCATTCTTTGGCTTCCCAAGTGAACTTGGCTATCAACCATCCGAGGAAGACAAGGATTTCATGAAAGATCTTCGAAGAGAATTTGGCGAGTTCGTCAACAGTAAGGGAACCGTGAAAACAGAAGCGTGGAAGGCGTATCCCAGTAAAACAGCTCTCTTCACCGACAACGGGGTGCAAGTTCCACCCGATGAATACCATAAAGAACAGTGTAATTTCTGGCGGGAAAATGGATTCTTTTCCTACGCCTGGATTAATTAAATGAATTCAGCAGACAGTTACAAACAGTGCAGTCTTCTGATAAGTCTCTTTTTATACTTAATTCAATTTAGAGCTCCTCAAGACAAATTAAATTTCATAGTTTCTTCGACCAACGGTCTGTTTAGTCTGAATCAGTCGACGTACACAAGTATATCGGAAGGAAAGACTTTCTACGACTAAAGTACGTATATTCTTGCTAGTGAAAGAGCTACAATGTTAAAAGTAGCTTAGTAAAATCTGTTGAAAATTCTTTTCACTAAACGATGGTAGCGAAAATGTACTCTGGTTAACGTGCACGCAAAGATGTCACCGCTGTTACGCAAGCTTCATGTGACCTTGATGAAAGCAAACTTCTGAGGTATCGTTAGTACTGATATAATTAAACCTGGCTGAAATATAAGTGTAAAAAAATGCTTTAAAGGTCAATTAGCTGCAGTCAACAATGCGCATTGTATAATTTTCCATTACCCAAAGTTCATCGATCAAATGCCCGACAGGAAATTAAACTCCCAGGGATTAAACCACGTTCACGGCGGATAACCGGCTTGTAACATTCTTGATTGCATCGTTATCTGCTCATCGAAGGTTTGAAATACCAGCCGAACCTGTAAATAACGGCTATGTATTAAGCAGACATACGCCAGTATTCAAAGCCCCTATTTTTCCCTCATACAAACGCTAGGTTTTTTTATTATGTTTGAATCGTCACTATAAATATGTTCTGTTGTGAACTATAAGTCATAGAGAGAAATACGGTACTATATAAATTGTTTAAGAGTAGAGGACAATTTATTGGACAGTGCTTTTACACAATGTCCGTATATGGCAGTGAACTTTGTTCATTGATTCCTTGAGTGTTGATTGTCCTATTGTTTTCTTGCATGAATTGTTTTTGATTGATACGCCATTAAAATTGACTTTAAACCACGCCTAGTGAGTATTTTTTAGGGATCCTGTATTATGCGGCGAGTTGTTCTTGTCGGGAATTTTCAGTGAACGACGAGACGTATAAACCCCACACACTGCAGCACCCCGCACAAATCACACTTGAACGCTTTACCCACCTAAGGCTATTGGACAATGGTAAGGAAATCTCTCCTGGAAACCTTCGGCAGTTCGAAAAACGGACGGAGGCTGTAAAAGGTTGAATTAAAATACAGTACAAAATGGTAGTTTTAACATAACCTGGCCCTAAAAAAAGACTATGGTTCTTGTGGTATTTTTTGAAACTTCGACCAAAATAAATCACGATCATTCTCGAGCTCTTCCAGCCCTTCCCCCGCCTTCCTCCCCTCCCCCTTCCCCCCAAGTTTTGCCTCAAGGGGAGTGTGTGCGTTAGGAGAGGGAGAGAAGGAGGTTCATCTCTTTAGTCCCTCCAAGAATCCAGTTCTTCATGCGAATTAACGTGCAATAAATCAAGCAGTTGAATTCCATGTTATTTCCACAGCATTCAGTGTTTCTCCTAGCTCCTTTACGTAAGCTGCGACCCAGTCCTGTCTGGTTATTGATTGTCCGAATGTTATTTTGGAAGTCTGGGTACAAGTTTATGACCAATCAGGTGCAACCACGATGGAGTGCGCCAACACTGAAAATGAGCTGCGGTTTACTTCCTCAGAGCAGAGAGGGAAACAGAAAATTAAGGCAAAACATCGGCCGGTGTCAGTCAGAAAATGTGTAGTTTCGGCCAACTTTTTTCGTCTTTACATTTAATTTTCTTCAGCCTGGAACTTAAGATAATCGGTGAGTCCTTCGAAATTAGCAGATTATCTTTCGGCAGCCTTACGGGTCAGGATTTTGTAGTGAATCAATAGTAGAGTTAATCGATGACGTGCCTGTTGAGTCCCATTTCGTCTTACAGGAGTTTCCAGTAAACTTTCGGCATCAGAGGTTGAAACTCATCTTGAACAAGGCAAGAAATTGCTTGCAAGTGGACAGTTAAGCGATGCTTTAATACACTATCATGCAGCAGTAGGTGAGTGGATTTTGTTGCGGTAAAATAATATGAACATTGACTCTCCAAATTGTTTTAATTTTAACTGGACTAAATGATGACATTTTCATTACCGGTTAGTAAAATTCTTTACGTTATAAAATTGTCAGTTCTAGGTTTTAGATAAGCAAAAATGCAACACGCTTTAACAATTTAACTTTGCTACAGAAATCAAATTACAGTGTAGATGCTAGCGCTGAACACTCGATCGTCCGCGATCCGTGATCATCTGGGACTTTCTCTGAAAAATTTGTTTACACCGGCGAGTGTAACGTACCGTTTTGTTTTGAAACTCGGCATAAGAATAATATTACTTCCGAGACGGAGCAAAGTGATTTTGCTTGAAGTGTTTAATATTTGTCCTCTGTAGAAAAAGCACTGTTTTAATTTCACAAAACGAACCTGTCGCGATGCGCAGAAGTTTGAATGTTATAATTTGATACGTCCGGGAATGAATCGCATATATTTCTAGTTCTAGATCGTTGTCAAGTGGCACCCGCACCTTTTTGAGACATTAGTAGATTTTGTGGCTTGCATATGAAGTACACAGAAAAGAAAAGGCTTCGTACAAGCTTCCTTGCATCATCTCCTGCCAGGTCAAAATATTTTGCGCGAAACATAATTAAGAAGGCGACCAATAGAAACATGCCAAGCTTTGTTTTTATTAATTGATTTGCAAAGACCGTGATTTTATGTGTACAGAAATATCAATTTTTCTATACATCTACTGGTCCTTAATATGCTCAAAATATCTAGATAAAAGCAAGCGTCTAATTTTTAGAAAGTGTAGTAAGATAGATTTTGCAAGACATTTTTTGTCATCCATCACCCATCTTCAGCTTTGAGTTAAATTACTTTGCATCTTACTTTTGATTTTAAAGTAACTATGAAACAATAACAGTAACAAAATAATATTCAACAAATTAGGAGTCAGATAACAACAGCAAAACAAAAACAAAAGGGGGTACTGTAGTAATGAGCTTATTACAATGAGAGAGTTCAATTGGCACAACATGACTGAAAGTTTTTTAAGAAGGCTTTTAGCAGTGACCATGCAATGCTTCTTTATTTTGACCTGGCATTTAGTGGTTTTATGCTATTAAATAACAAGTGTATTGCTCATTTTTTCCCTGTTTATTTCAGAGGGAGATCCAGATAATTTTCTAACATACTTTAAGAGAGCGACAGTATTACTTGCCATGGGCCGTTCAAAATCTGCTTTGCCTGACTTAGATAGAGTCCTTGAATTAAGACCTGACTTTTTCCAGGTATGATAGTTTTCTGGTGGTGATCCTATTTTACATCCCATTTCTTTCTCTTTTTGAAATCTATGGTAACACATAAATCTTGTTTATGTCCCTTTTCTTGTGTCTTCATTATATTTTGAAATTATTTATCAAGCAATTTGTAGTTCAGTTGAATGTCCAGTAATGGTCACCTCTATGATGGCCATTTTTTCGGACCTAGTGCACGGTCCAAACCTTTACATTTTTTGAGCTCTCTACAATGGCCGTCTCTATACAGCAACAATAAGCCACTAAAAGCTTGTCCTAACTGTCAATGAAAATAACCCCTCGAAAATGGTCAGTTAATGAATGACTGATGGACAGTGTAACAAAACCTGATCATTTTTTATTGTAAACGGTCTGCATCAAACTTGATCTTTACCATGCGCTGTTTGTCTTTGCTTCTGTCAAGTTTCTGTTTTACTTATTTATGCTAAGATAAGCACTTTTAGAAAAAAAAATTGTGTACCTCTCCCAAATCAAAACAGGTGTTGTACTACAACCCTGCCTTCCCATAATAGACTCTACTATGGCCACTTTCCTCTGACCCCAAGATAGTCATTGGGTTATTCCAGAAAAAATCCGCACCCCCCCGACGGATGGGGTCGCTTTTTAACCCCCCCTCTCACCTGGATTTCCTGAAGCACAAGACCCCCCCTCCTGTCTGGATTTCCGAGACAAAACACCCCCCCCTCTCGCCTGGATTTCCGGGAAAAAATACGAGGCTTAAATTTAATTTACTTTTAATAGAAAATACGTACAATCACATCAAGAAAATGTTCCTTTTTAATTTCTAAAGCTTCGGCTAAATTCACGTGGAACTAAGAAAAGTGAGGAGCAAAAAATGCGAAAAAGCGAACGAGTGTTTACTTTCTTAGCTCCTAAAAATCAATTGCCCTCTTTCTTTCTTTGCGCTAAATATGGTCCTAAAGTAAATACAATTAGTATAGAATATGATAAAAAAGTTCAACAGTCGTTCCTTTTCGAGACATAAGGTCAGTCTCTTCCTAAAGATCGAGAACTTCTAAATGAAAACCTTTCGAAGAACGAAAGTTTATACACGTTTATCGTTCAAATACTGACTGGACAACTTGATTCACATATCGTACCTTCGAGAGCCTGTAGTCCTAATCTACTGAGGAAAGATCAAACTCGTGTTGCGAAGAGCTTTCTCAGTCCGCCATAGTTGGAAAATGTCTTTGGGCTTTCGTTAGTAAATCGGAAAGACAAATGTGTGCTGAAGAGAACGTAGCCAAGACAAAAGCACTTGAAACAGCTCCCATTCACAAAATGAAATTTTAACGTGCATTCAACGAATTATTTTAGTATTTATTTAGGGCAAAAAAGAAATAATTCTGTTTATGTTTCTCAAACCTTGTTACAAAGACGCTAGAATATGACGTTCCTCCTTTACGGCTAAGAGGGGAACCTGGCTGAAGTTTGAAAAAGCTAAGAATTAGGCAGACTGGGCTGATAATTGCAGACCCGAATGAAAACAAAAAACCTTAAAAATACAGAGTGCGAAGGTGTGAAAGGAAATCAGTTGTTGTTTTTCTTTTCTTTAGTATATTTATCATAATTTACACCAAACAAACAAGATTTCAACGGGGCTATGAACGTGAAATTACACAACAGTGGCGTGCTGGGTCTGGGTACGAGTAGAAATGTGTCAGGCGTTTCAAACTCTTCGTTGCAACATAACAACGTTGCTCGTTCTTTAGTATCTTGATGTTCGCGTTTTCTGCTATAAAAGGACCTGCGAAGGAACTCAGATTATCATTTTTGTCAGGTGAGAAATATCTGAACAAAATATTTGTACTATTTTCAGGGTCTGAGAACGATGAACTGTCACTGAACTAAACGTTCGAATTGCGTGAATTATCGGTCAAAATGACCCCTGCAGAAGACTTTTTCAAGTTCAACCCCCCTCCCGCCTGGATTTCCAGAGTATTTGACCCCCCCCTCCCACGAGAATTTCCAGAATCCCATCCGTCGGGTGGGTGCGGATTTTTTCTGGAATAACCCATTGTGGAGAAGTTCAATTGAGCTATTTTCTTTCATTTGTGGAGCACATATTTTTGTACAAATCACCTGTGGCATATTGTCACTTCTGGTTTTGATATAGCTTTAAACAGAACTTCCAAGAGGTGCAAATAAAAGCAACATTGTCAATATAAATGTAAAAGCTAGTGAATGACTGACACAGGTTCATCTCTAAATTGGAGCAATCGACTGAAATTGCAACCAAAATACAGCAGTGAAGGAGAAGAGAAGAAGTACATGTTTTTCAGAGCTTACTTTTGTTGTTTGCTAAAGATCAATTTTTGTTTAAACAGGCACGGTTGCAAAGAGGGAATGTTTTACTTAAACAAGGAAGGTTAGATGAAGCACACATTGATTATGAGGCAGTGGTAAGACTTGGTTTTGTAGTTCATGAAATAAATTAAAAGAAAAATAATGCCATTTAAATGAGAATAAATGACTACAAATCTCTTTCCAACCTTAACTAATGGGTCAATGTTCTTTTCAGTTACACAAAAATCCAGATAATCCAGACGCATTGCAGCAGGTATGAATTTGAAATGGTTTTTGAATGGAAGAAATGTAAAACTGTAGTTTGCTCTGTTCACTCTGGTTAGTTACATTTTGTTTGTTTTTTTGTTCAAGTTAAGTGTAATAGACCCCATCAGAAAAGAGATTACAGAAGCAAGAAATGCTATTAATATGGGAGATTACCCAAGAGCTATTGAGTTATTGGGAAAAGCAATAGAGGTAACATACTTTTCGCTATATAGAGTATATCTTATTACATGAGTCCATATGTAGAAGATGGCAAATGTTCTTTCATAAACTATGGGCCTTGCAATATTTTGTCAAAAGCCACAGATCTTGCAGTCCTTGTTTTAGTTGTTATGTACATTCCCATTCTCTGTTTTTCTCTCAAGCTGTCTCATAGTCTCAAGGTTTGTAACGCAAAGAAAGTCTTCAAGTCCCTGTTTGCTTGTTTTTCTAAATGATATCTTCAGAACATTTTAGAGTCCCAAATCTCACCGTCATATTTAACACAGTACATGAAGTCTCGGTAAAGCAATTTAAAAGATCAAAGTATCTTGGGCTTGCAAGAAAAAAAATTTTAGTCTCACTTTCCCACAAGGTCTTGCATTTACCATTTGCCAGCCCTTATATGTAAACCAAGTTTTTCCCATTAATTTACGGCACCAGCATTAGCCAGTGATCCATAGTTGATGGGGGAAAAAGTGGGTTGAAAGGCTTAATTTGCTTAAGAAAGTGTTACCAGACCATAACATCAACAATTTAAATTAGTTGCTAATGAAAGAATTTCTTAACCCATTTTTAAAGAAACAAGACTCGTCCTGTGAGACACATTAGTTTCTTTGTAGTGCTTACTTACGTTTTAGCACTTCTCTCTACTAAGAAGATTAATAAAGTACCTGTTCTCTCGACAAGGATGAAATTTAGGAGGTGACTGTTCTTCTGTTTCCAGGTTGCCCCTTGGGATACTGAGCTAAGAATAATGAGAGCTGACTGTCATGAAAATATGGGAGACTTCATCAGTGCAATTTCAGACATCAAGTGAGTCTTTTGGCTTTTTTGTATTTTCTGACTATATGTTTTTTTTAAAGGCTAGAAACATCACATAAATAAGAGTAATTTGAAGTATGTGATCAGAGTTCATTTGGCTAACTCGATCAAAGTCACTGTTAACATCAGTTAGTGGGTGGTTCAGGGTGCTGGTCTTGTAATCTTGAGGTCCTAAATACATACCCTCTATCCTGCATCGGAAAGGATCATGTGCATTTGAACCACTAGCAAGCACCTTTCTTACTAGATACCACTTAGTAATGCTTGTAACTGTAAGAACCTTTTAAGGCTCTCCTAGGTTGGACTGTTAACATGTTTCCTTAGCCTCCTTCTGAGCATATGACACTCAGGCTGGTACAAGTAGTTAACAGTTTGCTGTTTTGCTGTTACAGGCCGACCACAAAACTTATACCTGACAATACAGCAGCTTACCTTAGACTCAGTGAATTGCATTACGAAATGGGTGAACTAGAGGATGCATTGAGGTAAGGGATAAACGTTCTCCGTTTGTTTTTTTTTACATTGATCGTTACACACAGGCTTACAAAGAGCTAGTCTTTGCCCGTATATCTATTGTTTTTATTTTGAACATTTCAGGGAAATTCGAGAATGTCTCAAGCTTGATCCTGATCACAAAGACTGCTTTCCTTTCTACAAGGTGTGTACAACTTAAATTTTGTTAAGTCAGGTTTCATAAAACACAAGATTTTACATCGTTTTTCTGAATGGTTGTGTTCTGTACAGTTGAACCTCCACTAGTAAACACCCCTCATAAGCGGACTCTTTTTCTTGTCCCAAGGGTCTCCACTTACAGGAAGTTCGACTGCAGTTTTAAGTGTGTAGCTTTCACTTCAAGACAATTTTCCTATGATAATATTTCTGTCTGACAATAGGCAACAAAACCTGTATATCCCCTTGTGGATTATTTTCCAACATTTTCTTTCAGTTGTTATTTCTCTGTTTATTGCCATGTAACTTATATTTCCCAGTAACAGAAGACTTGGAAATAGTCAGTAGTGCTGTTTATTTAACTGATTTCAGTGCAAGCTAGTGCCCGAGATGACAGTTTCCAGATTTGATAGCACACAAACAAGAATTGTCTTGAGATGTACAGGGTAGTGCCTCTGATCGAAATGTCCTGAGACACGATAATGCCAGCAAGTGACGCATTATTTTCAAGTGGGGAATCACAATTCAATTTTCCAGGTCCCCTCCAGCCCAAAGCAACAGGGAGTTTAAGAAGCTACTACGGCGACGCCGAAGACAACGTCGATTGAAAAATGAACATACATTTTACCTACGAGTCTCGGGATACTCTGAAGTCGTTTAATTTGTTTATCACTGTCAATTGAAGCTATCACGAAACTGAATCTGGAACACTGCAATAAATTTGATATAGAATTTTAAAAAATTAACTGTCGTAGTTCACGTTCTTCAGACAACGCAGAACTGGTCATTTCACGTTGTTGTTTTGCAGAGGACGGCAAAGAAATGTGCAAAGAGTTATAACGCACGTGCAGAACCATTGTTCCGCTCATTAAACCTTTTGTTTAGCGACGTTCCCGTTGCTGCCGTGGTTTTCTTAACTCCCTGATGTAGGGATGGGAAGGTG